>CM069449.1:48711718-48837308 GCA_035610835.1 Ophiura sarsii
GGTGTAAAATAGTCCCAACTATGGGTTAAATAGCTCCCCATCTATGGGTAAATAGTTCCCCAACTATGGGTTAAATAGTTCCAAACTAGGGTTAAATAGTTCCCAACTATGGATTAAATAGTGCACCCGGACCAAAGCTAATCAGGCTAATCACCCGTATAGCTTGCCAGACCGGGTCAAAATAATTCTGGCACCAAATTCGATTACGAAAACCACAATGAAAAAACCAAGTACTACAAACTCGAAGGTAGCTGGCGGCTGTCAACAAATGACTCTATGACGGGCCAGCGGGAACTCGGCACAACATCACGAACTGTTGGTCCTGAGAAGCGTCGTCTATCTGCCTTCAAACCTCTTGTTGTATCTACATACAACGTGCGTACCCTATACCAACAAGGGAAGGTACACCAACTATTTATAGGCTGTGCAGATGCAGGTATAGACATCATTGGCATACAGGAACATCGCTTGATCACTTCCAACAACACTGATGAGTTATGGTCTGATGACAGAAAATGGGTCCTAATATATAGCTCGGCTACAAATCAGCGTCAGGGAGGTGTTGGTATTTTAGTGTCAAAATACAGACACAGATGCCTACCAGCGTTCGCGTTAAGTGGTTGCCCGGTTTCCCGGGACACCCAAAATTAGCACCGGGCAACCAACATGTACTTATTTGGTTGCCCGGTGGGCAACCAATTTTTTACAAGAAGTGAAACACTTAACACATGCATTTAAATAATTTACAGAACGGGCAACCAAAAAATCTGCCGGGCAACCATAATTTCCTGCTTGGTTTCTCGGCGGGCAACCAGATTTTTTTCCTTAATTCGGACGCTGATGCCTACATAGTGTAAATTCCATCAGCAACAGAATCATCACTGCCACATTCCATGGTAATCCCAAACTTACCATTACGTCCATTTATGCTCCAACTGAAAGTGCTACTCCTGATGACAAAAATGAGTTCTACAACAACTTGGAGAACCATCTTGAGCAGGTGAAAACTCACAACATCCACTTGATTTTGGGAGACTTTAATGCCCGAATTGGATTAGACAGCCACTCATCACTCCCTGAGGTTATTGGACGAAACTGTTTCTATGACATGACAAACGGCAATGAGAGAGGCTTGTGAGTATGTGCGAAGAATATAAACTCCGCCCAGCGCAGTCAAGATTCCCTCAGCCCAGACGCCGTCTGTGGACATGGATGCACCCAGCAGGGTCTAAACACCAGCTCGACCACATCCTAATTAACAGCAAGTGGACAAACTCCCTAAGGAACTGTAGAGCATACAACTCTGTTGAACTAGACTCAGACCACCGGATTGTCAGCATCAAGCTCGTGTGTAGCCTAAGATCTACCAAAGGGAAACCCTGCACAAGACCAAGGTTTGACTGGGAAAAGCTGCAGAATGCTGACACAAAAGAGCTATTCCAGATTGAGCTGTCAAACAGATTCGAAATCCTCAAGTGTAACGACACATCCACACCAATAACTGAGAGATACGAACAGTTTGAGGAAGCAGTATCAGAAGCAGCTGAAAAAGTTGTTGGAAAACGCAAACCTCATGGCATGCCAACCTGGGTTACGGACAAGACCATTCACCTAAAGTCTGAGAGGGACGCGGCCAAAAGACGTTACCTTGTCTCAAAGTCACGGCAATCCAGAGACAGATGGAGAAAGCTCAACACCTGTTTGAATGAGTCTTACAAGGCAGATGAATCGTCCATGCTCAACAAACAGATGGAAGATCTTCACCAGGCTGACCAGAAAGGCGACTATTCCACCACATGGAAAATCATCCATGATCTCTCTGGGAAAGATAGGAAGTCCAGCGTCAAGGTCAAGAGATGGTACCACCCCAAAGAATGACAAAGACCTGCTTGCAGAATGGAAAATGTATTTCAGCTCGCTGCTAAACAATGATAGTGGTCAAATCCCATCTGATCTACCATCACCTGCTGCTCAGGACTTGCCCATCCACATTGATCCTCCCACACTTGAGGAAACACAGGAAGCCATTCATCAAATGAAGCCCAAGAAAGCTGCAGGTCTTGACTGTGCAATCACATCAGAAGCACTCCAAAATGGCGGTGACGTACTGGTACAAGTTGTCCATGGGATCTGCATGGAAGTTTACACCACCCTGAAACCACCCAACCAGTGGACCACCAGTGTTATTGTGCCTCTACCTAAAAAGGGGGACCTCTCTCTTATGACCAACTATAGAGGAATATCTCTTCTGTCAATTGCGGCTAAAGTTTACAACAAGATCCTGCTCAACAAAATTAGAGATCATGTCGACCCCATCTTGAGGAATAACCAGGCTGGCTTTCGCCCTGGCAGAAGCTGTGCTCAGCAAATCCACATACTGAGGAGGATCATGGAAGGGTTTAAAGACCAGCAGCTACCTCTCACAGTCACATTCATAGACTTCAAGAAAGCCTTCGACTCCATAAACAGGAAAGTTATGTTTGCAGTACTGCGACATTACGGAATCCCAAAAGCTTTAGTCGACGCTATAGGTGTACTGTACAACAACTCGAGAAGTGCTGTGATGGTCGATGGCAGTATCTCTGATCCTTTCGCTGTCTCCACTGGAGTGCTACAGGGTGACGTTCTGGCTCCATTCCTCTTTGTGATATTGGTAGACCACCTATTGACGAAGGCCACATCTGATCTTGACTCAGGAGTTGTGACACATCCACGACGTTCGAGGCGTCATCCTGCCATTGTTCTCAACGACTTAGACTTTGCTGATGACATTGCCTTACTCGAGACAACAATTCCACGAGCCCAGACGCAGCTGACAGAAACTGCTGCAGCAGCAAAAGACCTGGGCCTCTTCATTAGCGTATCTAAAACAGAGTACATGACTGCCAACTGCAATCCTCACCCGACACTTCAGGTCTATGGGGATACCATCAACCATGTGACTGATTTCAGGTATCTTGGCTCAATGATGGCATCGGGTGCAAGTGATCTTAAAAGACGCAAGGCATTAGCATGGTGCGCATTTTGGAAGTTAGAACGACTCTGGAGGAGCCCTCAAATAGGTATCACAACAAAGATGAAATTATTCAATACCACCTGTGTGACTATCTTACTGTATGGATGTGAATCCTGGGTGATATCCCAAGATATGGAATGCAAAATAAATGCCTTCGCTACCTCTTGCTACAGGATAATGCTAAACATCAAGCGCATGGATCATGTCCCAAACACCACAATTTATGACATGACCAAGACAGAGCCTCTTATCCACCGTGTAAAGCGCCGCCAGCTGAGATTCCTTGGCCATATACTCCGTCTCCCTGATGAAGAGCCAGCTAAAAAGTATGCCACCTACGCACCAACACATGGCCGAAGGAGACCTGGTCGTTCTTGCACAACATATCTGACATATATACAACGCTTACTAGGGGACAATGAAGGCATGATTGAAGATCGACAGATTGTCACTCTTGCCCAAGATCGTCGTGCATGGAAGAAACTTGTGGTCGCCTGCTCTGCAGCCGAAGGATGATGATGATGATGATGTGCCGAAAAACCCACATGTAATGTGTGCGTGCGCAAAAGCAATGAAAATGAGCTGGAAATTGATAACAAAGCACGTACTACATCATGCAGAAACGGCAAAATATAAACCAATCGTTTGAAATCGAGTATGGGGTAATTACTGCTAGTAAAGATCAACTTGACTTGTATTCCCGTTTTATTGGCAGAAATAGAACTGTAAAATGATATGCATAATAGGGGGTTAAAAATGACGGCAGAAGGCGACATGTTGAAAAGATCTATTACTATACCTGAACATGGACCAGGAAAACACACTGAAACCGATGAAAACACACCGAAACATATTTGTAGAACACCAGTATTTATTAAAAATAGTAACAAAATGAGTAAAAAATATTGTTGCAAGACTCCTGGTCACTTGCTGCTCATTCTACTTATTCCAAGCTAAGAACACACGGACAACACACAAAATAAACGACGGGATCCGCGTCGTCGCCGCGCCGTGGACCAGGAAACACACTGAGACCGAGGAAAACACATCGAAATATATTTCTGTAAAACAACAGTATTTAAAATTTAAAAATGTAGAAAAAATAGTAAGAAATCATTGTTGCAAGACTCCTGGTCACTTGCTGCTCATTCTACTTATTCCAAGCTTGCTGGTATCGTAAGAACACACCAGCAACACACAAAAAAAGAACCTGTCGGGATCCGCGTCGTCTTCTTGAAAAGCCGTACATTTCTCTAATATTAAATTGCAATTAATTCAAATATCATATTTCAGAGGGGAAAAAGCATTTGTACAGTATAAATCAGATTTATTGAATATAGTCTTGTAATTTGTAAGAGATGAATAAATATTGATACTTTTTTTGTAATGATTATTAATTAGTAATATGAATATTCGTGATTAATTTGTGATCCTCTTGGATCATCTCGGTTCAACCAGGACCATTTCAGTTCAATCTGGATCATTATAAATTAAATTTATTGAATATAGTCCTGTAATTGTAATGTAAGAGATGAATAAATTAAGATATTTTTTTGTCGCCGCGCCATGCTTCTTGAAAAGCCGTACATTTCTCTAATATTAAATTGAAATGAATTCAAATATCACATTTCAGAGGGGAAAAAGCATTTGTACAGTATAAATTAGATTTATTTAATATAGTCTTGTAATTTGTAAGAGATGAATAATTTATGATAATTTTTTTGTAATGATTATTAATTAGTAATATGAATATTCGTGATTAATTTGTGATCCTCTTGGATCATCTCGGTTCAACCAGGACCATTTCAGTTCAATCTGGATCATTATAAATTAAATTTATTGAATATAGTCTTGTAATTGTAATGTAAGAGATGAATAAATTAAGATATTTTTTATCGCCGCGCCATGCTTCTTGAAAAGCCGTACATTTCTCTAATATTAAATTGTAATGAATTCAAATATCACATTTCAGAGGGGAAAAAGCATTTGTACAGTATAAATTAGATTTATTGAATATAGTCTTGTAATTTGTAAGAGATGAATAATTTATGATAATTTTTTTGTAATGATTATAAATTAGAAATATGAATATTCATGATTAATTTGGGATCCTATTGGATCATTTCGGTTCAGCCAGGACCATTTCAATTCAATCTGGATCATTCATATTGCTAATTAATATTTATATTGCTAATTATTGCTAATTAATTAATTAATTATTCATATTGCTAGTGAATATTCATATTACAAATTAGTATTCATTACAAAATTATAATTTATTAATATCTCTTTACTCTTTACCCCGTTTTTAGACTATATTCAATACTTTAACCCCAATGGCCGCCCATAAAACGTCGTTCAAAGGCTTATATCAGTGGCGTAGGCCCAGTCAGAAGCCATGCCCACCCCCCCCCCCCCCCTGATGCCCCCCACCCAAATTAAATATGAAAAAATACAATGTTACCCATGACAGTGCAGTACATGCCCTAATTTGCCCAGTGGCTTGACTTTTAAAGTAAAAAATAGCTCTAAATCGGTATAAAATACGCCTTTTAGACCAAAAAGCTAATTTTAGGTGATTTTCCCCCAGTCAGAAACCATGCCCTCTGATGCCCTCCCCCAAATGAAATATGACAAATTACAATGACCCATGACAGTGCAGTACATGCCCTAATTTGACCAGTGGCTTGACTCAAAAATGGTCTGAAATACCTACTTTTAGACCAAATTAAGCTAATTTTAGGTAATTCTGATATTAAAAGGCACCCCACCACGAATGTATCTTTCCCCCCGTTTGCCCACCATTTTGTTTAATGCTGGCGCCGCCACTGGATATGCCTCCCCCAGTCAGAGGCCATCAACCCCTGATGCCCCCCAGTCAGAGGCCATCCACCCCTGATGCCCCCCCCCCCCAAAAAAAATGAAAATACCTAGTTAAAATAAAATTATAATTTATTAATATTTCTTTATTACCCCGATTTTAGACTACGTTTGATATTTAACCCCATGGCCGCTGTGCTTCTTGAAAAGCCGTACATTTCTCTTATATTAAATTGCGATTATAAAAAATAATTCAAATATCATATTTCAGAGAAAAAAGTGATTGGTAAAGTATAAATTAAATTTCTAATGTTCAATTCATTAATCAATGTCATAGATTTATATGCTAAGTTGATAAGTAAGAGTTATCTACGACACGCCTACCCAGTCGGCCACCAAGACAGATACGATTTCAAGTGTCAACGAATAAATATATACCTAAATACTTATTTAGAGCAGTGTTGCTATAAATTGTGAGCCAAAAAGCGGACACTAAATTTTATAATTTACATGATCCGGCATCCGCCCGTCACGCACCACGCAAAATGACGCCCAATCATGCGCCTGTGCTGTGGCATAAGCACCTTGGTTCGGGGACGACTCTGTTCTAAAATACAAATTCACATTTCGTAAAAACTATGAAACTACGCAAAAACTAAAAGAATTTCGTCAGCCATGAGGGTTTTAATTAGTAAATAATGGTTAATGAACAAACTTTTAAATATTTATACCGACTTTAAATCCGTTGGGAAATTGCAGAGGATTATTTTCGGTTTAGCGCAAGCGGTCCTGGGACATCAGTGTGATTTTAGGCACTTGGTAAAGAGCTTACAGCCTTTCCCGCATTCTTGTATCACCGTAGATAAGGTTACAGCACTCACACATAGCGCTAACGACTGACTGATTCTTGGTCGACTATTACGATGGCTTTACGTGAATTGTAATATAGATTTACCTTAGGCCTATTGTGTTTGTCATTCTGTTTTAGACATTGGATTGGAATCCGGGAAACGTTGGGGTGTTGGGTGTTTGTTTGTTTGTTTGTTTACACGGTCGGTCCATACGGACACACGATTGGGTACCAGGCTCAAGCAAATTGCTCGGGCCAGGCTTAAAAAGCCTATATTAAGCATGCTTGTACGTACCTGTCTTGCCTGTCTTATTAGCAGTCAGCTGTAGAACGGGGTCCCGTTTCAATTGAGGGCGCTCTAAAACGACGGGTGCACGTATCCAAGGTAACGCAAACCCGTCAATTTGCGCAATGATTGAATTTTCGCCTTTCACCCCCAATTATCTGCATAAAAAGTAACTATCCATCGAGGTGAGGGCAGCTTAAGGTACCAGAACTCCTTGCGACATCCCGGCCTTTGACCCCTACATCACACGAAACAAGCTAAAATGATGTATTTTTGTCCGGTTTGCTGCGATGAGACCACCATTATCTAGACGAGATTACACAATTTTATATATAGAATTTTTAGGGTAAATGTGATCATTTTTACATTAAATATAAGCCCTATAGTATTCAGAAGGGATGCCTTTGTAACAGTTATCTCTGTGATAAGAGAGTTATTTCGTTGTTTAAAATCGGCAAAATCGGCATTTTATGAATTTTGAAAATTACTGTGACGTGAGGCCGTTCACTTGGAAACGTAGTCCCGTTCCCAAGCCCGCCCTCTATTGAAAAGTGTTTTTTGTTCGTATTCCAGCGGGTGACGTACTGACGTCACTTGATGGATCGCCGTGTAAAAAATGACGACAGTGCGTCACTAAATAGATCGCCCTCAATTGAAACGGGGCCCGTTCTACAGCTGACTGATTAGTTATACATTACACACTCCCGGCCAGCCCCCCGGGCCAGCACACATCCATGGGCTTCATACGGGCTACATGTAGGCAATCATCAGGCAGGGCTATGTGCGGGCTGACCACATGAGTCCCATATGGGTTTTACAAGGGCCATAATGTGCTACGTTTGGGTAAATAATTCACAGAAACTGTACACATGAACAATTTTGTTGGATGTTAGTAAAAAGTCATATGATTGAATTGCCATTGAAGTCATTTATTCGGGCTTACCTCTAATGGTACGGTCACGTCACGTCACGTCACGTTAGGTGATGTGGATAAGTGTTTAGGTGATGTTTTTAATTAATTTGATGCGAGGGGTGGGTGTGGTGTGGGTATATGGGTTGATGTATTTAGAGCCTAATTACAGTACAGCTCCATATGCAATTTTCCCGATTTCGGGCTATGACACGACTTCATGATATGACCCGATACAATAGATACTGTCTTTCGTGCGATGTTATGAATTCCTGTGATGACCTGATTTCTGGTAAAATATGAATAGAGCCGTACTGATTAAGGGATACAACACGTAAGTGTTGGGTGATGTTTTGGAACTTCGGGTGAAGTTTTGAATTGGGTGCAAGGGTTGGTTGTGGTGTGGGTATGGTGTGATGTGGTTAGAGCCTAGAAGAGTTTAAGGGCGCACACCACTAAAGTAAATAACCTCGACATTGGGTGATGGTTTGAATTCCAGCCTGTCTAGAGCTAGGGGTGAGAAGGGGGTGATTTAGGGTGCACACCACTAAATATGTGCTCCATTAAGAGCGCACACCACTAAGTGTTCCATTATTATGTGGGTGATGTTTTGAATTTCAGCCTGTCTAGAGCCTCGGGAAGTCTAGAGCATGGGGGTTAATGACCTCGCCATTGGGTGATGTTTTGCATTTTAGCCTGTCTAAAGCCTTCCCCCCCCCCCCTCAGTCAGAGCCAAAAATCAGCCACGATTTCAGAAAAATGTTTTGGGTTTCCTCCCCCACCCCCCGACTGACCTTTTCCCCCTCGATGCCGCCCCCCCCCCCCCCCCCCACGAAAACATCCTGGTGCCGCCACCGAACGCCGATTATTTTGTACAGGCACTTTTTGTCATCGGAAAAATGCTGAAGGATTTAAGGTTGTGCGCCCTTAGTGTTATGAATCTTGGCACATGTGAAAAGCATATAAAAAAGATATCTGACAATGTCAATATCTGACAGCAACCAGGACGAAGTTGTGGCGATGGATACGACGACTGAATCAAGCAGTTGGTAAGATGACTTAGTGGTGTTGAAACTCCAAATATCACTCAATTAAATGGTGTGGCTATTTAGTGGCATGCGCCCAATACCCACACCATACCCGCCCCTCGCACCCAACTCAAAACTTCACCCAAAGTTCCAAACACTTATTTAACCACACCCAATTCAAAACATCACCCAAACACTTATTTAGTGTTGTGTGCCCTTTATCAGTACGGCTCCATTCATATTTTACCAGAAATCCAGTCATCACAGGAATTCGTAACATCGCACGAAAGACAATATCTGGTATCAGGTCATATCATGAAATCGTGTCATAGCCCGAAATCGCGAACATTGAATATGGAACTGTACTACTGTTAATCCCCTTCTTAGTAGAGCAACATTGGCCATAAAAGTCCTCTAGTTTTCGATATACCGATCAAATTTTACAACATCACCTGATTGGTTTTATATGATAGTGTTAACCTTTTCCTTCAAGAAAAGTGATGATGCCAAAATTAATATGTATGTGTGGGCGAGCTGAGAAATTAGCATATCAAAATGGCGCCTATGTTAATAGTTAAGTAATTGCTAGCCGCTTGTTACATGTCTCTTACTTGTAGGTAAGAGTTGTAGGTTAGGTGTAAGAGTTTTCGAAGAGAGAGGACGTGTTTAAAACAGCTCTCGCACTCTTTATAATGCGTTAATGCGTGAAAAATCACACATGCATTAATGCGTGTCTAAACTCGGCGATAGGCCTTAATACACACGACAGATTCTACCAGTGAATAATATGTTATAATACACGTACCATTATGGCAGAGGCAACGCACGATAAGGAAGATATTGTTAAAAGCATAATATCAAGCGCTGAATTTCGTATCTTTATGAAAGACATAATAGCTGAGGTAGTCGACGAAAAGCTATCAAAGAGGATCGAAATATGTGAAGGAGAAATACATGAGGCGAGGTGTGACATTGAAAAACTACGGGCTGAGTCAACCGAAGAAAAAAAAGCTCGTCAACATGAGGTAAGGGAGTTGGGGTCGACGCTAGCTACCACGCAAAAGGATCTGGATGATCTGCAACAATATACTAGGAGAAACAACCTCAGATTTGCTGGTATTCCAGAGGTGAAAGGTGAAAATACTTCTGAAATTATAAAGAGTATTGCCAGAGACACTCTTGACGTCGAGTTAGATGATTGGGATATCGACAGAAGTCACCGAGTCGGCAAGCCTGATGATGGTAAGAACAGACACATTCTAGTGAAATTCACAAGCTATCAGCCCAGATCCAGAGTTATACGTGCAAGACGGAAATTAAAGGGATCCAAGATCAATATCAAGGAAGACTTGACAAAAAAAAATCAAGAACTCCTATACCGCACATCCAAAGCACCCGGGTGCATATCAGCCTGGAGTAGCGACGGCCGTATTTTTGCGTCAGTATCCACATCCACACCGGGGAAGACCGCCAGAGTCCCAATATTCTCTCTCAACAACCTACAGGACATCCCAAACCCAAATCATGTCCACGCTTCGTTCAGAAATGAAAACAAACCATCAGAGAGAAAATCACCAACTGTCTCTACAAGAAAAACTCGATCATCTTCTAAATAGATTAGATGTTGCTACTGTATGACTGTCACGTTGTTGTAATACGATAAATGAATCTGATCCATGCGATCAACTCTCTTTCTATAATTATCTTGAATAAATCAATGGACGCACTATATAGTAGGGCGGGGCGTAAATAGGGAAGGTATTTTGTTCAAATCGGCCATGGTCAAAATGTATTCCACTTGACCCCACATGATTAAATATGCACTTTAAAAAAAAAAATCGGAGGGGTCTTCAGACCACACCACTACCCTTAATCCCCCTATAGGGGAATACATGGTAAAATTGCCAAATTGGTGTAGCAAAATTATGTTTCGACCTAAAACAAAATAAAACATAATTTTTTTCAGCACAATGCATTTCTATAAGGTCCCCATAATGACATACTAAAAGTGCGAAAATATCAGAGTGGTAGAAATATGCCTAATTTGCATAAACTTAAAATGGCCGCTAATTTGAGAATTTTGGCGGCTAATTTGAGAATTTTGGCGGCCATTTTTATTTATGCAATTTAAGATACACGTATTAGGGCAGATATGACTCTGTATGTCCTTTGAGACGTTATACATTCATAAAATATATGCTGAAGCTATTTAAAGTGCCATAACAACTATCTAAGATAAGAAATAAGTCCAAAACAATGAAAATGCTCAAATTAGCGGCCATTTTAAGTTTATGCAAATTATCGTATTTCTAACACTCTGATATTTTCAGACTTTTAGTATGTCATAATGGGTACCTTATAGAAATGCATTAAGCTGAAAAAAATATGTATCAATTTGTTCTAGGTCGAAACCTAATTTTGCTACACCAATTTGGCAACTTTACCGTGTATTCCCCTATAGGGGGGATAAAGGGTAGTGGTGGGGTCTGAAGACCCCCTCCGAAAAATTTTTAAAGTGCATTTTTGATTATGTGGGGTCAAGTGGAATACATTTTGACCATGGCCGATTTGAACAAAATACCTTCCCTATTTACGCCCCGCCCTACTATATAGGCAAAAAAAAAATGTTTGGTTGCCCTTTCCCGACCGACCGTAAATATTGAAAAATCTCAGTCGCGTTTTTTTTTTTTTTTCAAAAAAAAAGAAAAAAAGAAAAAAGATTTCAATTTTTTAATTTTTAATTTCATGAATATAAATGCTTAGGAGATGGTGAATTACGGTTGCTGTTCATTTAAAATGTATTGCAGACACATATTCTTAGGCCATACATATTTTATTCCTCTCTAGGAGCTTCTAGGCTGATGCTAAAAGAGCATGTACCACCCCGGGCGGGTACACGACAATCGTAAACATAACACCTCACCTCACATGTTTCGCTCGATCACCTTGGTGTGTTTCTATTCTATTGTGCATGAACGTTTCCAAGAAAATATTGAATAAAATATTAACATTAAAACTTATACTTTTGTTTTATTGCGTCATAGAAATATTGATATATTTATTTAAATGGAATGCGAACATAGAAAGTGCAATTGATTCCCCTATTTGGTTCAACATTTTGACGAAGCAGATATTTTTCAAATTAAATATTGCATATATTTCAAGACACCATATGCACTACATCAAGTTTATAGATATCTGATTTGTATGAGTGTGAATTGTTTGAGTAAGAAAAGATTGGTAATGTATGCAAAAATCATGTACAATCCCTTTCATCTTCCATTTTACATTTGTAAAAACACTTATATTCGGAAATAAAAACATATCTAATTCACTTGAAAGTGTATTTTTGGCATTCTTTGACATCTAAAAAAAAGAAGAAAAAAAAGAAAAAGAAATATCGACCTACCGACCCAAAAAAAAATTGAGGTGAAAGGGCAACCAAACAAATTTTTTTTTTGGCCTATAGAATGCCAATATTGCAACTTATTAACTTAAGAGTTACATCAGTTGTTTAATAAGTGATTGCCACATAAATAAAAATGTATCAACCCTATGAAATTTCTATATGCATGGTATTAAATCAAATTTTTGATATGGCTAAATAGCTTCCAACAATGATGCCATATGATGACGGATGGTATAAAATCATTAACACTGTGCCTTTAAATGTTATACTGCTGGGTTATCAACTATCAGATTTAGTGATGGTATCTGTCACAAAATATATTCTAAACTGTTTTCACAGACTGTTTGTAAGTTGTATATGCCATCCAAATATTTATGTAATCGTCTTATTAAAAATCAAGTAAACAACAATTAGAAAGAATTTTGTTATTGATTGATGACGCTTCATGATGAAAACGTACATTCTATGATGAAGAAATGTATGGGTTATTTGTATGTCAAAATGTTTAAATAATGTATCGCAAAATTATTCTATTGTAAAAACTCTTGCGCTGTCTCTAATTGATGCCTGTATTTTAACGATACAAACTTATTGCATAATACTGTATGTCAAGTAGATTTTTTTCAGTTCCTCTCTATTATCACTGCATTTCTGTAAACACTTTCGTGTGCTTAAATTGTTTATTCAAAACATGCTAAACTTGACCAGTTACCTCATAATCCCATAGTCTCCTCTTAATATATCGGGAAATCAATCTACATATCTACTTATCATGCTTATGAGGCTTGATAACTGACAGCATCAATTATTTCTTATTATTTGTAACATCTTAAGCACGGTCATGTAAAAAGTGTGCAGTTACACATTATAAGCGTTGCTGTTATTTATATATTTACCATGCCAACTGTTTATAAAACGTGAATTTTATGATTTAGATATGTATGGGCTCTTTATACGTTAACATGTGTAAATAATGTTTTTGTCAAAAATAGCTTAAGTGTTATCACTCAATAATGCCTGTATTTTAACAAATGCGAACAATTTGCATAGAATTTGTCAAGTAGAGTTTCCAGTTGGTAGTTATTGATGCTTTCTATTATCATTGAAATTCTTAAACACTTACGTGTGCTTAAATTGCTTATTGTTTATACCAAAATATGCTTGATCAGTTACCCCATCATCCCCTATAATCTTCTTTTTTTAGTAGATCAGGAATCAAATACATATTGATTTATAATGCTTGATGACTGTCAGCATCAATGGTTTCCATTATATGTATCATCTTATGTGCGTCATCCCAACTTTCCTGATTAGACTGAATATTCAATCCAAAAAGCTTAAACAGTTGCTAACTTAACCCCTAATCTTCTCTTAAAAAGATCCGGAAATCAACTACATATTGATTCAGAACGCTTGATGTCTTTCAGCATCAATGGTTTTTTCCAATATTTTTGTATCATCGTAAGTGCGTCATGTACTAGACTGAATGTATTCAATCCAAAGCTTAAAAAGTGGCAATCTGTTATCGTGCTCATTATCTCATTACGTATCTGTGAAAACAAATTTTATAAATGTATTGGTTCTTATCACGTCAAAATGTGTATATAATGCTTGCCAAATTATTCAATTGCATAACCCGTGTCTGAGGTCATAAATTGATGCCTGTATTTTAGCCATACGAACATATTGCATAGTATTATAATATAAATCAAGTCGATTTTTCAGTTGGTGTATAAGTGATGCTTACTATTAGGATCATTGCATTTCTCTTAACACTTACGTATGCTTATAATACATTGTCTATTCAAAATATGCTAAACTTGACCAGTTACCTCATCATCCCCCAATCTTCCTTTATATCATTATTATCAGGTAATCAATATTTATACATATCGACTTAATGACACTTGATGCCTGTCAGCATCAATGGTATTTCATTATCTGTAACATCATAAGTCCACCATAACATTCATTCCAAGTTGCAAACTGTCTATCGTGCTCATTATCTCTCTACGCATCCGTGATTACAAATTTAAGTCCATCATACAGACTGAATGCGTTCAATCCAAGTTGCTGATTTTCTCACGTAATCTGTGAAAACAAATTTTATATGGTTAGTCACTAAAACGTGTATTGCAATTGTTTTGGGCCTAACCGCTTTATTGTACGAGCCATCTACAAACTTTATTTAAACCCACTTAAGTTTGGGTGGTTCGACCAGTATATTGTTGTTGTTGTCAGTGTTTATTCATGTCTTCTTGTTGTTCAGTGTGTATCAAGCATGTAAAAAAAAATCATAGGAAGTTGCAATGTACTTTATGTAATAAATACGTTCATAAGTGTTGTAGTAATTTGACAAATAAGGAGTTTAAGAAAACTAATGGATCTATGTATTGGTATTGTATTTCTTGTAATGACAATATAAACTTGCCGTTCAATCATATAATTGATGAAAGGGAATTTTTACTTGGGTTATTCAAAATGTATGAAGACAATAATGTACTAATTGAATACAGCTCAAATAATTTTGAGCACTTACTGTTTGACCCAACTGAGCTTCAATACGATATAGAAGAAGGTAATATGAATAGCTTTTCATCATATTATACTGATGATAAGTTAAAAACTCTACAGGATATATCTGACACTAATTTATCACTCTTAAATATTAACATTAGAAGTCTCTACCGAAACAATGAAACCTTAACAGACTTCTTACACGGCTGTAACATTAACTTTCAGATTGTTGGTCTGGTTGAAACCTGGCTGAGGGACACGCCTGAAGAATATTTTCACTTAAGTGGGTATAATCTTGAGTTCAAAAATAGAACAAGCAAAAGAGGTGGTGGAGTGTGTTTGTATATAAAGGAAAATATGAAATATAAACTACGTAATGATCTGATCGAAAAAGGTAAATGTCCAGATAGTATTGATAGTTTGTTTATTGAAATAGAAAGAAGTGGATCTAAAAATATAATTGTTGGTATTGTGTACAGACCGCCGGATGAGGATGTAAATGAATTTAATCTATTTGCTGATCATTTACTTTCAAACATCACAAAAAATGAAAATAAACTTGTGTATATAATGGGTGATTTTAATATCAATCTCTTGAATGAAGATGTTCACACTCCGACAAACGAGTTTGTAAACATCCTTACATCGCATATTCATTGTATCCCAGTATCACTAAACCAACTAGAATCACATCTACATCAGCAACCCTGATAGATAATATATTTACAAACTCATTGGCTCATCAAACTTCCGGTATCATAATGACAGATATCAGTGATCACATGCCAATATTTATTACTACTGATTTAAAAGTGTATAACAGAACCTATTCCAATCCAACTCAAAGAGATGTACGCCAGTAGTATAGTGATGACAATATTGAGCTTCTTAAAACAGAAATGAGCAAAGTCGACTGGGATACTGTTTGTTCCTCTGATGACCCAAACAAAGCATATGCCAAATTTATTGACAAATTCAACAGTTTGCATGACAAATGTATTCCGACAAAAAAGGTAACACCTCGTAGCAAAAAGTTAAAACCCAAATCGCCTTGGATTACAATTGGGCTCTTAAAATCGATTAGAAGAAAGAATATACTGTATAAGAAATCAATAAAGAAACCTACTGGAGCAAATATTGACAAGTACAAAAGTTATCGTAATAAACTTAACTCTACTTTACGCTTTGCAAAACAAAGCTATTTTTGCGATTTGCTAGAAAAGGAAAAATACAACATGAGGAATACATGGAAAGTTTTAAATTCAATTATTAGAAAAAGAAAAACAAAGACCCCCCAATCTTTCCTATCCGGAAACGAAACTTACACCAGTCCTAATGATATTGCAATGCAATTCAACAAATACTTTGCGAATATAGGATCATCCTTAGCTTCAAGTATCAGCCACACTGGAAACGATTACTCTTCTTATCTTAATGAGAACATTAGTTCAACCTGCTTTTTCAAACCAACAAATGATGATGAAATAATAACACTAATAACTAAACTTGGTAGTAACAAGAGCGCGGGTCATGATAATATTAAATCAGATCTAATAAAAAAGATATCAACGGAAATAGCTTATCCGCTAACGCTATTATTCAATATATCGTTAAGTAGTGGTGTAGTGCCTGATGATTTAAAAATAGCTAAAGTTGTACCTATCTATAAGAAAGATGATCCTCAAATATTTGGAAATTATAGACCTGTATCTGTATTACCCTGTTTATCAAAGATTTTGGAGCGTATTGTGTATAATCGCTGCTATGATTTTCTATGTAAACATAATATTTTGTATGATCAACAATATGGATTCCGTCAAAAACATTCTACTTATATGGCAGTTCTAGATGTTGTTAATGATTTGACTAAGAAAATAGACGAGGGAATGTATAATGTTGGCATTTTCATGGATCTATCTAAAGCGTTCGATACCATTGACCATACCATTCTATTGCATAAATTATCTCACTATGGTTTCAGAGGTGTTGCTTATAATTGGTTTTCTAATTACCTTTACAATAGAAAACAGTATGTGTATTATAATGGTATAGAATCTTGTAAATTAAATATATCTTGCGGTGTACCCCAAGGGTCAATTCTTGGACCACTTTTATTTATAATATATATGAATGATATCTGTAACACATCCACACTTTTATCTTTTATACTATTTGCTGATGACACCACCGTACTCTATAGTCATAATGATCTGTCAGTTTTATGTGACACTTTAAATATCGAGCTCCGTGAGGTATGCAACTGGTTCAAAGCAAATAAGCTGTCACTCAATGCTAAAAAGACCAATCAAATGTACTTTGGGACATCTTATCAAACAAGGAATATAAGTGATCAACACAACATTTACCTTGATGGAACAAAACTTGTTCGTGCGCGTGAAGCAAAGTTTTTAGGTATTACAATTGATGAAAATCTTACATGGAAAAAACAGATTAATAATACGTGTAGATCATGCTCTAGAAACATAGGGGTCTTAAACAAAGTCAAATACTTTTTACCAAAACATGTATTGTATCAGTTGTATTGCTCAATGGTCTTGTGCTATCTCAATTACGGTATATTATTATGGGGAAATGCTCCTCAAGAGTATTTAAACAAAGCTTTTCGTTTGCAAAAAAGGGCACTAAGAATTATATCAAATAGCTCCTACCTAAGCGCATCAAAACCTTTATTTGAAAAATATAACACATTAAATGTTTTCTACGGTGGTGTCATCGTATAAGAAAGAAGTAACTATTTTTATGTATAAGTACAAACATGGAATGCTACCAAAATCATTCTCCGGTATTTTTACGAACCACAAAGATGTACATACTTACAACACAAGAAATAAAGATAACTATCAATTAGGCATACATAAGACAAAAGGGCTATTAATCACAGGACCAAAGGTGTGGAATATTTTGGCAAATGATATCAAAGATGCTACAAGCATTAGCCAATTAAAAAGAAAAATCACAACCTACTTGCAGCCTTAATTATGTTGTCGCGTGTTCATAAGTTGTACATTCACCAGTAAATAGTATTACACGTTTGTACTCTTGAGCTGGGTGTATATTGTTATTACTATCTATATTATTATTTATACATTAATACACGCTTTTCGTATTTGTAATACCATAAATTAATTAATTAATATATTGATTAATTAGTTAATTAATAGACCGACAGATAATTCAGTAGAATATATTGTATACAGCATACTATTTTAAATATTTCATATCCCATTTTATCAGTAGTATATAAACATTCCGTCAGGATCCGTACTGTAATGGTATCTTGAGAACTTGTGTACAACACTGTGACAATGCTATACTTAAAAAAACAATCAAGAGCACATACTTTATCAAACTAAACCAATATTATGTCAAGTAACTTAAATCTTAAATCAATAACAAACAACAAAACAATCACGTTGCTGCTTCCACGTGGGATATAATGTATACCCATTGCTTGTTTACTTTTTCGTTGTCTTTTCATGTTGTTGTTGTTGATTTTTTTCTTCTTTTCTGTTATGTTAACTTATAATTTCTGTAATTGTATATTTTGTATATTTTTCTGTATTTGTAGAATGTAAGCTTTGTTTAAGGGGGTGCAACAACGTCAGGCTTTTGCTTTTAGTTGTTCCTCCTCCATCATATTATTTGTTAAACTGTCATTGTATTTTGTCTTTGTTGATATGATGGAAAATAAATATTGAATTGAATTGAATTGACTTCATGGAACACAACAACTTATTGTGTTTTTGATACTAATGGAATTCATGAAGCATACAGTAACTATATACACAAAAACACTCTTTCATTCAAGATGGCCGCCATTTACCTTGATTTTCAATTTTTGTTCAATATTTTAATAACTTTTAGCATAAATAATTTCAATTTTGACCTTGATTTGAAAGATTTCTTGTTGTTATACTCTATAATTTCGAGGCAAGTATTCCGTATCCAAATGTGTATTGAATTAAAAGGGTATGTGGCAATTGATTTAGATTTTAGAGCTTTCTAATTGTATGACTAATATTGACGGATGACGATAATTATTTAAAATTTGTCGTAAATTATCGTAAACGTAAGACCACATTTGCGTGAGATTTGATAATGGTTATACCATCATACTGCACTTTATAGTTGGACCCTAATTGGACTCCGTAATTAGGATATTATCTATGAGGGCGATGTTGGGGCTACAAAGGCCAAAGGGTCTATGAAGACGAGCTTGCTGTTGTTGATCACTTTACAAACGAGCCATATTCGGTGAGTCTATTTTCATTTATACTAGCATGATATACCCAAAACAACCCTATAAAAATCAAGGAAAACTATATTCATAGTTCATAGCCGTAAATAACAGTATGATGCATATCAGGCATGACAAAGGAGCCTTATATATATTCGAAACTGACACACTCACACACCGCAAAATGGCATTTGCTAACAGTATAATGGATGACATAATCAATTCGGTATCACGCGGGTATTTTGAAAGCACTTTCAATGCACGGGGTCACCCTGTTACATCATTAAAAAGTACGGAAACCCACTATGGTCAACAACAACAGTATTGTGCAACAGATACATATCGTAGGCCTATTCGACAAATACTTACCAAACAGTATTAAAGGTTCGACCCGAGAGAAACGGTCTTCAGACTCAACCTTCCGCACATATCACGTACGTGGTGACATCCAAGTGCCCTCCAACTGGAAACACTTCTTATCAGTGGGGCAGAACAAGGCTCGCCTAGCAGAATACAACACCCAGTACATGCTTGATACAGAGGGGTCTATGCTTCAAGGACAGTGCATTTATATCAGTGGTGGTCATCCGGATGGCAAGACCTTCATCATAAGACAAGGATCTGTGCACTCAGTAGATCGTCTGGTATCAAACCAAGAGGAAGCGGACACACGCATCATTCTTCAAGCTGCAACCGCTGCAAATGCAGGTGCACATCATGTTGTTATCAGCAGTCCAGATACAGATGTGTTAGTTCGCCTTGTTCATCATCGACCAAGTATTTCGTCGAGTGAGGTTTTCTTCCTAACTGGATGGGCGGGAAACATACCGATCTTACCCGCTTTATACCTGTCCACCAGATATATACTGCAATACTGTTCGTGGGAACCTTATTATGAAAAATCTAACTGCACCACGGAAGCTACCTCCAACGGAGGATAGTTTTAAACTCCATGTACTTCGCTCTGTACGGTCTTTCAACTCCTGGTTTGGTGTAAAGCTCTTATTCCATGGCATGAGCTCCCTGATCCCTTAGATTTTGGGTTCCAAACAAACAAACAAACAAACACAATACAACCACAACTAATGTCACAACCCTCTGCTGCGCCAGAATTGCTAAATGATCTAATATGTATGTGCACACCAGGTGAATGCCGTGTAGACTGCACATGTTTAAGACACAACCAGCCTTGCACCCCCGCATGTGGCTGTATGTCCGTATCTATCAACATTGAATCATGTGGCAACCCGCTCACAGAAGCTGCATATGATACGGACCCAGAATCTAACTCAGATTCTGAAAATTAAACTTAACTTGATATTATGCCAAAGGGTATTAATATGAAACCTTTATCTGAAAGAGTGGCAGAGTGAAGATGTATTCCAGTTTAATGTCAGAATAGCACGTGAAACCAGAGATTGAACAGTATTCCAACGATTGTGGTCAACATGGCGATTGCAAAGAACTTTGCTTGAAAGAGTGGCATACAAAAATGTCCATACTGTGACAGTATTATTATTTTAAATGATCATTAACTAGTTGTTGGACGAGGATGACAACAACATTTTATTCTAAAACATGGCAGCTCAAGAAGATTCCAAATAATGCCACGATGATTATGTCAATAATATACATATTTAAATTGGAACACTTATGGTAAGCTGTGTGTCATACGCATACGTCTTCCAAAAACTGATGATGCCTCTAAAATAAGTCCAAATAACAAGTTTTTGAACGAATTTGCATAATGAATTTGTGGTAACGACTATAATCAAATGAAGTTGCCAACTTTCACTGGTTTTAAATACCAATTTCTTATGTCACGTCACGTGATGTGGATAAGCTTTATAGGCTTTTTAAGCCTGGCCCGAGCAATTTGCTTGAGCCTGGTACCCAATCGTGTGTCCGTATGGACCGACCGTGTAAACAAACAAACAAACAAACACCCAACACCCCAACGTTTCCCGGATTCCAATCCAATGTCTAAAACAGAATGACAAACACAATAGGCCTAAGGTAAATACAATACAACAGTCATGAACAGTGTGTGGACTTTGCACTTGATTTTGCTACGGGATTTCCCCAAGCGTAAACACGGAAGTTGATTACTATTTATAACATGATTAATATTATGATGCACGTTGGATATCGTATTGCGCTGGTCTATTACCATTTAGTGACTAATTGATGTTTAATTATTAGACAATATGGTTTAATTGATGCCTGACTACCTGACTACAGTAGTCGACATAAACCTTGACGACCTAGGAATATTGACATCCTTTGTCTCGCGCGTTATGGATTTAACTTCAAAGTTGGTAGTTATTGGCATCTGGGGAGTTATATTTGTGATTCATGAAATCAATGGTACGGTAAGAAAAGTCCTGATTTATCTAGGTGTAAGATATAATTTATTCATTTATAAATGATAGGCCTGATTAGAGCCATGCGAGAGATTTTGATGGCAGATTATTGATTATGTGATATTATTAAATAAAACAATATTGTATTACATTTTGCTTGTACAAATCCAAATTGGAGGACCTCGTTTTATTGAACTATCACACTCCACTACAATGATATACTGTATACCGTAGGCTGACTTGATGAAAAATGTTGCAACGTCTTATAATAATTCAGTTGCGGTGCCCGTGGGGGGGGGGGGGGGGGGGGGGGGGGGGGGGGGAGATGCCCCGACCCAAATATTGGTTTGCCCTCTCCTACAAAAATTACAATTTAGTTAATATAGACAAAATATGACAATTTTAGCATAAAATGGCATTTTTTTGCGCACTCCGTACGCATTGTCTTACTAAATTAGGTTAAACTAGACCAAATTTGACAATTTTACCATAAAACAGCTACATTTTGCTCGCAAGCGCTCATTTTCATACCTAATTAGTTAGAATTAGACCAATTTTGACAATGTTAGCGTAAAATGGCAAAAATATTTGCGCGCTTCGCGAGCATCTTCTTTTCTTCATACCACCATAACAAAATCTTGCCCCCACCCCAATTATGATGCTGGCGCCGCCACTGGATATACCATAGGCTTACTGGATGACTGATGTTGCAACGTCATATTATTTTTATGGTCGATACAAGGTGAGTGATGAAGTTACATGTATGGTGACTAGAGAAGAGTTAATTGATTATGTCATTGTTTTTGTTACATTATGTATTTTGAATCATTCCATTAATGTAGATGTTTACCAAAAGTACATTTCCCTAGATAGTTAGTAAGGTGGGATGGATGAGAGTTGACAATAGGCCACATAGTTTTGCAGCACCAAGTCACTACTAGAGGTCGGTGAACCACATTACTAATCAAGGGCGCAGATCCCAATTGTTATAGTGTCTAGTAAAATCCTCTTTATGGTATTACTATTAGGAGGAAGTAGCTTGACGTCAGTCATGTCTTTGACTTATTAATCAAAGATATGATGATTACCAAGAAAATGTGTAGAGGACAATAGTTTTAATGTGGGCGTTTGGGGTTAATAACCTTATGTTATTGTGAATATTGTATTGTGATTGGTTAATTAACATGAGTGTATAGGTGACTTGGAAGTGAGATGAAAGTTGTGAGGAGAGGAAGTAAGTTAGTTCAGCTTGAAAAATTTAGAGAGATACATCGAGTTAAACTCCGCTCGAAGATAGCGACAAATCTCAACTGTACATAATGATTTGTATGTTAACACTAATAAAATATATACATACTTATATACTTGGGCGACGTGAAGTTTGCAGTTATTTCTAATGATCGAAGCAGTGCATCATATATATTAGGTGATAATTAACAAGCCTAATCTCGTCGTTACAAGGTGTCTTAAAAAACCTGCATCTTAGTTTGACTTTTACGCCATGGATTTTAATCATGTCTATACATTCTGGAATTTTTCCGGTCTCAATCTCCACATTTGAGAGGAGAAATGACATTTAGGATTGGTTAATCTGTTTTCAAATTATGCGCATCAAAAGAAAGGTATGTCGAAGACCTGTTCAATCGATTTGAAGGTTGACGGCGTTTTAGTTTCACTTTTTCACCATGGATTTCAATCGTGTTTATACATTCTGGCCTTAGAATGTCCAAAATTCAATTGTGAATAAATAATCAACATTGTTAATACCACTACCTTGCTATGCAGCCTTACTCAATATACAAATTGTTTGTTTCAATCTATTCAGTAATGTATGTTCTGTTAAAATGTTACAACTCATTCGAAGTGTGCATTATTATTTTAGAAAATTGAAATATTTAAATACCAACATATTATTAAAATACATATTTATTGCTCAACATTGCACATGAACAAATATTATTAATTTACCAAGGGATGAACGAAGCGTTGCTGCGTGTCAAATGATATACACCTAGCACATAAAGTCCCGGACCAGGTGCTTTGAGGTTGGCTAATTCAAAATAGATAATCGGTACCAAAAATCTGAGATATACATTAAATGAGCAAATTTCTTCTCCGCAGTTTGATACCTCATTCAACAAAATCGAATGCCATAACTGTGTGCTATCTGAACGAGCCACCTATAGGTATCTGGATGAATGGGTCTGGAGTGATAACCACAATTTGCGGGATAAAGGGTGTGACTAGATGTGAAGAATTAAAGTCTTTGCTGATTAGCTGTGAGTCTTTACACACACATTTTCAGTGCGTAATCACACACAAATCAATGATTTCCTAGTGCAACTTTGCTGTTGTTATGCGCGGTCATTGAAATCGCCATAACTTTAAAAGTATCCATTCGATCTCGTATATCTCAGATTTTTGGTACCGATTATCTATTTTGAATTAGCCAACCTCAAAGCACCTGGTCCGGGACTTTATGTGCTAGGTGTATAGTGGTTAACAGCGCTGCACGTCTACCACACCGTCGATTTGCGTGAAATCTGTTGAGTTGGTTTCTGACATACCATGCGTAATTAGAAAACCGAATTGTGCTATCCTGGATTTATTTATTTGTCTTTTTAGAAATATTTGTCATTATATTATTGTTTTGTATTTTCTTACCAGTGACGAAAATTCCCTCCGCAACAGAATGAACTTTGTTTCGTTCAACTCGGTGGTAGGCCTATATGACGGAGATGTAGCCAATATTATTGTAGTATAGAGTAGTCACAATACCTCTTGAGCTGATGTATGACTTGAAAGTTACAAATTAAATTGCAAACCTGAAATGCATGGATTAAATTACATACATGTACATCTTAACATACGACTTTGCCCTTCAGGGGTGGACAATGTTGCATTATAAAATATTTGATATTCAGAATGAAAAGTGAAAAACAACATCATACATGTATTTTCGCTTTGTCCTCGCCTTCATAATAATGATAAGGGTCCGTTCATCATTTATGGTGGAGGGGGGGGGGGGGGGGGGGGGACAAATTCGAGACTCGTATGTCAAAATTACCTAATCCCCCCTATAGCTGAAACTGAAAATTACATGACCCCCCTGCATTACATGAACCCCCTGCTAACCAGCAGCTTTTTACACAACCCCCCCCTCCCCGAAAAAAAATCAACTTGTCTATACCTTTGGAATTTTGTTCACGGATACGTTGGCAAATTCTGTTTGTGCCCTATCTGAACGGCCAATAATTTTATGATGCCCCTTAATTCTTTTCATTGTGTGAAATTAGTAATGGCGAGCGTAGCGATCCTGAAGTTTTGTCATATTTATACATTTTGGGGGGTTTTGTGAGTCTTTATAACCCTAACAAGTTAGAACATTCTGGGCAGAAACGTATAATCCAGTGAAACGTTCTATTTTTCTGAGCAGAAGGTGAGGTGAAAAGCATGCAATAAACAACATTTTTTTAAATCATAAAATTGGATTTTGTAACATACAAAGAGTAAAAATAAACTGTCGGGTCTGCGCGCGCTACAACTTATTTTTCACTCTAGAAAAATCACTCTTGATTTTGAAGTAATTAGGAATCGTACGTATCGCTCTGTTACTCAGAATATATTTATGATTTATGATATGTAAATCTGCAAGAAAATCTACTTTCTAAAAAAATCATGAATGTCGCCCCCTGGAAAAGATCCCATAATATGCCTTTTAACGTGTTTTAGACACCCTGTGGCTCTTATTTCTCGACCGTTGATGATTAGGTCTATAGATATTTTTTCAACAGATTGTATGAGATTTGCTGTCCAGAAGTAGTCTCATAGTAAATGCTTTTGAATAGGTTTTAAGAAAATATGCGCGAAGCGTAGAAAACAAAAGGCATTTACACTCCAAAATAGCCTCTAAAATCACTCCAATCACCACCATCTTTATAGTTTAAAAAAGTTACACAACCCCCCTGTTTATGAATAAAAAGTTACACAACCCCCCCTATTTCAACATATGAAAATTACATGACCCCACTATACTTTACCCCCCACCCTCCACCATAAATAATGAACGGTCCCTAAGCCTGGCATGATGATACAAAGCCAATTTCAGTTCAACTACAAACACACATTTTCAAGCTCAAAATGGTGAAACTGGCCCGACTCATATTATGATATTAGCATTACTTTGAAATAAAAGCAAATATAAAACCCAATTAATTTGCTTTTGGGTACAGTATGTATTTATCATCGTGCCGTAGGCTTATGCTAATTCTATCCTTGCTGTTTCCTTACCATAACCTTTAGCCTAAACAATTGACAGTACAATCCAAATTTGTTTCCATATTAAAATACATAGGTGAATTTATTTACAGGATGCAATGGACAAGACCTGATTGGACCAAGTCCAGCCATTCAGGCTGCGTTGAGAGGTGATCCACACACGTTAACATGCAGCAGGAGAACAGGATCAACTTCACCAGTGTCATGGTATGATGCTGTACCTGGTGATAATGCTGTTCTTATATCTCTTGGTAGTGATATATTGACTGTGTTTCCCAAGTATACCGACAACTTTGCTGTAGAATCCAGCAATGCAGACGAATTCAATCTTGCCATCAGTAATATTGCAGTGGAAGACGAAGGTTTCTATTATTGTCAGCTGGTAGGCCCAGGAGAATCATCTCAGACAGTGACACTTACAGTTCAAGGTAATGTGATGCACGAACTGCGGTTTGGGGGTTAATTTGTGATATTTTCTCTCTTTTTATAAAATCAAATGATTGATATTTCTAATAACGTAGGCTATTATTCATCAACATTTAGGGCAACGAGTTTCTTTTGTTGGACTGAACCGACTAACCAAACCTTTTCTTCAAGTTGTTCCATCAAATGAGCTGATCATTTCCCAAAACAATCTGAAATGTATCATTTCTCGTTGAATATCTTTAATGTCTCCAAAGCCACTCGCAGACGCTGAAAGTGTCTAGACCATTTATTAAAACCATATGGGTACTTAACACAGGGTTTGCAAGATCGAACGTCCATTATGCATTCTGTTTTTACCATTTATAAAAATGTACCCTAAACGATATGCTCGACATGCACAATGAACCATTGTCATGTTGTGTTTTTTTTCTTCAAAATACATGACAGAGGTGGAATTATTAGGCTACTTGTCAGTGGCATTCATCAAGCTAAGAAAAGTAAAATTAAGTCTTCATATTGAATTTTGCTGGATGATAAGTTAGTGGCGAGTATGTATCAGACCGTAGGTAGAACTACATATAGAGTAATGAAAAGTCACTGAGGAAAAGTAGAAAATTATCAGTGATTGGTAAATCAGATGATCAGAGGCTCTTATTATTATATGTTCGTTTAAATATTAAATTGATTTAATATGTAACAATCGTCAATTTCAATCCATAAGACTGGCTAAACATTCTTCAAGGATTCGAATCCAAATGTCAGTATAACTTTGTATCAATGTTTACCAATGAACATTACAATTACTGTCTGGCTACACATTTATCAAGTATTCATCGAATAACAATAATATGAGCCCCAGAGCTCTAAATTCGGCTTTAAAATGGTTTGACCCCTGACCTCCGAACAAACTCCAAAAAGAATACTTTAATGATATATATTCATATCTTGTCTGCAAGAATGAATTGTCCTGCTCTAGATTCTCTTGCGAATTCATGTATTGACTGTATTCCCCTATAATATATTCACATAGACAAAATGATAAAACAACTCGTGTTAGGGGTAGGGGTAGTATTATCGCCAAAAAGTTGAAATAAATGTTTAAGTATGTGTAACTATACATCATATATAGGGGAGGAACTGCCTCACAAGTTGAGATAGTTATTTATATATAGTTATAATGTCAATGTTACAGGTAACATATCTAAATAGATCATTGGAAAAAGTCAGAAAAAGGTCAAAAATTCTTACTTTTTCAATTGTTCTATAACATTTTGGACCGATATCAATGATATCAAAATAGAAAAAGCTAATATAATGTGTCAAGTAGTTCTTTCTTTAAATCCATAAACATGATTTTATGTAGTGTTTAGATTTCCTTTCAGTGTTATGGTCAATATACTACTCAAACCCTTATGAAAGATTCTATTACTTCATTTCTGCTATGTGAATACATGGGGAATATGATTATCGCCATAGCATAATTTCGCAAGAGAATCTTTAGAGCAGGACTCTTTATTCTTGTAGATAAGATATATATCTGTCATAAAAATGTAAATTTAAGAGTATGTTCGGAGGTCAGGGGTCAAATCCTAAATTTGAGGCCTTGGGCTCCTACTACAATGTCAGTATAATTTGATATCAATGTACATTATAATTAACATTCCATTTACTTGTCACATAAGTCTTATACTATTTGACTACAAATTTGTCAAGTATTCATCGAATAACAATGTATGTATAACTTGTTATCATTTAGTAGCCATGAATGCTGCACTGTGATTGGTTAATGCCCTGATGAATATTTTCCTGTATTACAAGAGTAATTTTTCACTACAAGGGGGGTATGGGCCCGTATCTATCATTAATAACACAGCACTAACAAGTAACACAAGTAATATACAGTGTACACACACAAGTGAAACAATATGTATGTGGAAGAGATTGTATAATTGGATTAATCTCATTCTGATTATTTACCCCTTAAAGTATCAATCACAACCATAGGGAATTTTAATATTTACATGTTAACACACACAATACATACATGAGGTTATTCTTGACACAAGTTTAGTCTTTCACACAATCTACATTTGACAGGAATGTATGGTACCCACTGATTGAAGACTTAGTGCAAGACTGCATGTTTACAAGTAATTTTCCTGTACATCAAAATGGCTAGCAGACGATTTGGCTCTCTTACCAAGGAAGAAATTGATGATAAAAGGACAAATGCTACTCCATATAACACACAAAGAGCAAACAAAAAAAGCTGCAAATGCATTCAGAGCATACCAGTTAGAAAGACAGGAGGATGCTGAATTTGAAAGTTTTTCAGCAGCTAAGCTTGCAGAGGCACTCACCAGTTTTTGGTTTTGTGCTAGAACTATAAAAGGTGACTATTACAGAGCAAGTTCACTAGAGAACTTGAGGCATAGCCTTAATAGATACTTGAAATCACCACCTCAAAACAAGGAATATGATATTATTCTCGACAAGGAATTCCGTGAATCCAATGAAGCTTTTCGTGGAGCCCTTCGTGAACTTAAAGCCGAGGGTAAAAGAGACATACGTCACCACCCAGAAATCGCCGAAGCAGATTTATCGAAACTGTATCAACAATTTGATCGTGACCCATTGCTGCTCAATCCGGTTCAACTACAGGATAAGGTGCAATTTGATGTACGTTTTTATTTTCTCCGGCGTGGCGCAGAAAATATGCACATTATGACAAAGTCCACTTTCGTTTTGAAAACCAACCCTGATACCGGAGACAGATACATCTGTCAGGCTACTGATGAGCTGCACAAAAATCATCAAGGTAATTGTAGAGAGAGCTTCACTCCATTTATGCCTGAACGCAAAGGCAATTTATGTCCTGTAACATCATTCTTGCGGTACGTAGAGCATCTGCATTCGAACTGTGACAGCCTGTGGACTAGACCTTTGGCCAATCCTCAACCTGCTTCAAATGTCTGGTACTGTAATTCTCCGATAGGAGTGGTGAAACTTGGCAAATAGATGAAGGAACTTAGTGTCAAGTACGAGCTGTCAACAACCTACACTAACCACACTCAGAGTGACTGGAGCTACAATCCTGACCAGAAAGTCATACGCTGCCTCTCAGATCAAGGATGTAACCGGTCACAGATCAGTAAGTTCCCTATGCATATACCAAAGGGTATCGGATGGCGAGAAAATGAAAATGGCGCAGTCTCTAGGCGATGGCCTTGACATTCAGAATACAGGACATAAACCAGAATCACAAGAGCAACAGCAGGATGATATACCTACACTTTCTCAAGTGGAACTAGATCTAAATGATGTAGGCCTAGGCCTTCCAGCTATAGACATAGCACCAATGTTATCATCAGCTGTCCAACCAACAACAAATCATACAGCGCAAAGTAATCTACCCCCACAGTCCCCTCTTCGAACAGGTCTCTCGGACTTGAACTTTAACCTAAGCCCCTTTTTGCGGGACCTTGAAGAGGATCCCGAGTGCGAGCAGACAGCGCTTGTAATTAGTAATACAACCAGTAGCGTTCAACATCATGATGGACATCAGCGAGTATTGACATCATCACAGCATCTTAATGTACGTCGCAATTCTCCATCACATGGATTCCCCATGCACATGTTCCAAGGATGCACATTCCACAATCTGACTGTCAATGTGCATCCACGATAGGCCCTAGGCCTAAACAGGGCCAAAACAGAAAACTGTAAATAAATTATTGAGTTGGTGTTTAACTTTAGTGTTGACTTTTAACCATTATTTATGTATTTATGTCTACTAAATGATAAATTCGTGAAAATATTCATCAGGGCATTAACCAATCACAGTGCAGCATTCATGGCTACTAAATGATAACAAGTTATACATACATTGTTATTCGATGAATACTTGACAAATTTGTATTCGGCTATCGCCTCATGTGATATTGGAAACAAACCATAGATATTTTTCCGTATCGCATGAACAAACAGGGGATAACTAATAGTATCATTGTACATTTGAACTAACATTTCATTTACATGTCACATCAGTCTTATACTGTTTGACTACACATTTGTCTATTATTCATCGACTCACAATGTATGTATAACTTGGTATCATTGTACATTAGAACTAACATTTCATTTACATGTCACATCAGTCTTATACTGTTTGACTACACATTTGTCTATTATTCATCGACTCACAATGTATGTATAACTTGGTATCATTGTACATTAGAACTAACATTTAATTTACATGTCACATCAGTCTTATACTGTTTGACTACACATTTGTCTAGTATTCATCGAATCACAATGTATGTATAACTTGGTATCATTATACATTAGAACTAACATTTCATTTACATGTCACATCAGTCTTATACTGTTTGACTACACATTTGTCTATTATTCATCGACTCACAATGTATGTATAACTTGGTATCATTGTACATTAGAACTAACATTTCCTTTACATGTCACATCAGTCTTATACTGTTTGACTACACATTTGTCTATTATTCATCGACTCACAATGTATGTATAACTTGGTATCATTGTACATTAGAACTAACATTTAATTTACATGTCACATCAGTCTTATACTGTTTGACTACACATTTGTCTAGTATTCATCGACTCACAATGTATGTATAATTTGGTATCATTGTACATTAGAACTAACATTTCATTTACATGTCACATCAGTCTTATACTGTTTGACTACACATTTGTCTATTATTCATCGCATCACAATGTATGTATAACTTGGTATCATTGTACATTAGAACTAACATTTCATTTACATGTCACATCAGTCTTATACTGTTTGACTACACATTTGTCTAGTATTCATCGAATCACAATGTATGTATAACTTGGTATCATTGTACTTTACAACTAACATTCCATTTACTTGTCACATCAGTCTTATACTGTTTGACTACACATTTGTCTAGTACTCATATAATCACAATGTATGTATAACTTGGTATCATTGTACATTAGAACTAACATTTAATTTACATGTCACATCAGTCTTTATACTGTTTGACTACACATTTGTCTAGTACTCACATAATCACAATGTATGTTTAACTTGGTATCATTATACATTAGAACTAACATTTCATTTACATGTCACATCAGTCTTATACTGTTTGACTACACATTTGTCTAGTACTCATATAATCACAATGTATGTATAACTTGGTATCATTGTACATTATAACTAACATTTCATTTACATGTCACATCAGTCTTATACTGTTTGACTACACATTTGTCTAGTATTCATCGAATCACAATGTATATATGTATAACTTGGTATCATTATACATTAGAACTAACATTTCATTTACATGTCACATCAGTCTTATACTGTTTGACTACACATTTGTCTAGTATTCATCGAATCACAATGTATATATGTATAACTTGGTATCATTATACATTAGAACTAACATTTCATTTACATGTCACATCAGTCTTATACTGTTTGACTACACATTTGTCTAGTATTCATAGAATCACAATGTATATATGTATAACTTGGTATCATTGTACATTATAACTAACATTTCATTTACATGTCACATCAGTCTTATACTGTTTGACTACACATTTGTCTAGTATTCATCGAATCACAATGTATGTATAACTTGGTATCATTGTACATTAGAACTAACATTTAATTTACATGTCACATCAGTCTTATACTGTTTGACTACACATTTGTCTAGTATTCATCGAATCACAATGTATGTATAGCTTGGTATCATTGTACATAATAGAACTAACATTTCATTTACATGTCACATCAGTCTTATACTGTTTGGCTACACATTTGTCAAGTATTCATCAAATCACAATGTCAGTAGACTCAGTATAATGTACATTAGAATTGTCATGGATCTTATACTGTCTGTCTGCACTCATAATGAATGTCAAGTATTCATCCGCTCTTGCAACGCTTTGTCTTATTTTCCAGTGCAATCTAGTTCCATGTCAATGACTCAAGATGGAAACCCTGTTGATTCAATTAACCCAGTAATAGTGACAGTAGGAGACACATCAGACATAGTCTGCACAGCACTGGGGGCAAGACCCATGGTTGACATACTGTGGTATCATCAGAAGAGATACGACCAATCCGAAGAGAGAATAATGACAGGAGTGACACAGACCAACACATCTTACCCTGATGGTACATCTGACACAGTTAGTACATTACAATACACTCCCGGTAATAATGAATACGATGATGGTACTATTAGATGTGAGTCGACTGGACAACTCGTTGCAACACCAGTGAATGCTGCTGCCACTCTGAGTGTGCAATGTAAGTATCTCAAAGTTATTTTAGGTGGGCCTTTATTTGTTAGGCAATTCCTGAAATTATTTTCACCCAAGTTGTAGGATTTCAACAGTTTTATGTCATTCAATTGTATAATAATTGAGCTCCTTTAAATGAAAAAAAATGCATTGTTATAACTAAGCTCAATAAACTCAATTAATTTTATGATCGTTTTTAAGAGAAATTTACTGGTTATGTGATCGGATGGTAATGGTATACAATGTACATTAAGAAAAGGTCAATCATCCTCTTAGGGACAGAGGTATTAGGGGTAAGTAATCTTTAAGAAAAAAAGAAGAAAAAAAATTTGGGAAAAAATCAAATGAAAACGAATGGGTCGGCAACAAGTGAAAATAAAGTAATATTTCGAAAATAATGCATTTTCAACGTAGGGAGGAAAACGCAACACTGGAGGGAAACAGGAACCTAGACATTGACTTTCATTATCCTAAACTTATTTTGATCATTATTTATAGACAACCCAGTTGTAAGTGTGCAGTATGGAGGAGAAAAGGCTATCTGCTCATCATATGCCAATCCAGATGTACCATTGAAAGGATACGCAGACATGCAAGGCTACATCTTCATAGTCAATAACACAGATGAGTATGCCCCAACAGAATGCTCAGATGGACAGTGCACTCTGAATTTGGAAGTCAAGTTCAATACAGATGTGAGGTGTAATGCTACTAATAGTATAGGGACAGGGTTCGATACCACGGTCGCCATACCAGGTAGGTTCATGTATGACATAAATATATGAAATATTTTCAGCTTTACAAATTACATTACCCAAAATTGAAATCTTTTACATGTTATTTATTTTCCTGATACTTTACAATATATAGTTTATGTTTAACATTAAAAATGAAATACAATAGCTCTAAAACAACTTGAGCTGAGCTGACTTAACTCTCCTCTTTTGGTGACAAGTTGATCAGAATTATTCTGTTAGACCCGGTATTATATCGTTTTAATTGCCAAAATGTCCTAATTACTCATTCCGAGCCCTCTTCTTACCCGATTCTTTCTCTCCTCGAACTTATTTGGTTGCTTCGTACCATTGAATACCATGGCAAACAGGCGCAGTGATCACAACCACTCCAGAACCTACAACACCGGGTACAGGCACAACAATTGGCGGCGGTATGTTTTATTATTGCAATATTTTCCTCGTTTTTTCTTCTTTCAGTGTTTCAACCATTATCATTCATTTTTCACTTTTTTCACTTCAATAAAATATGAAGACTCGGACAAACTGGTATGAATTAAATTAATAAAGGCCTTACTAATAGACGGTCTCGAACACGGTCCCTCTCGCTATCCCAGCGAATACTGAAGTTGTGTTAACGTGGGCACCAAAATGTATGCACACTCTTTGCTGATAGTCTCAAGCTAGCTGCCGAAATACATGTTATACTATTACATATATGTTGGCCTATAAGCATGATTCTAGCAGATCCTCTGACAAGCAAAACTCAATTTAATCCAATCGAAGCTCGCGCAATGGATACAAGCCAAGTAAGTGAAAATTAATAATTAATATAAAAACTCGGACAAACTTTCATGCATTAACAAACACCTTGAAAGTATCAGATCATAAGAAAATGATCTCTCTACCATTAGTGTTTCTTGTTTAAAAACACTTGAATGCATTCCCACCACTGATACTATCTACGTCGCCTTCCTCGTCATTCTGTCTCTGCTACTGGTCGCTTCTCTTGCATTCAACATTGTGGTCAATCGAAGCTCGTGCAATGGATACCAGCTAAGTAAGTGAAAATGAATAATTAATATATACATGTAAAGACTCGGACAAACTTTCATGAATTAACAATCACCTTGAAAGTATCAGATCATAAGAAAATGATCTCTCTACCATTATTTGTTTCTTGAACACTTGGATGTATCTCTTTCACTGAATTATGTTTATCGCCATGATATATTTACAGAAGTAATTTGCAACGACACAATCTACGTCGCTTTCCTTGTCATCCTGTCTCTGCTACTGGTCGCTTCACTTGCATTCAACATTGTGGTCGTCATTCGTTACAATAGACTATTGAAATCAGGTATTTCTGATTTAAGACTTTGACTTAGTATTCGTTTACCATAATATGGTTATCACTTATTCTGAATTTTGAACTCATGTAAAGCAAAATTTGGATTTATTTTCGGGAATGGTATTGCTCATCTAAATAATAATTTGACTTGCCTCCATTGAATTTACATAAAAATCTAAATATTTATCATTACCATCTCATAACACGTCGTACAATGTCCTAATAAAGCCAACAATTGATTATGATACAAGTACAAGCTTACAAGTACAAGCTTAACTAAAAGGGTGTACCCAATTTTTTTTACTGCTGCATCCTTTTAAAATGTCTTAAACTCTTAGCTACGTAAACAAAATTGCAAAATAAATATGAAAGCAAATTGGGATAGTTGTTAAAACGTTAAAATCAGGTTTTTTCTGTTTTGTTTGGATTTTCTTTTGTTTTCAGATTAGAACATGATTGCGTTGACAACGTAATCCTAGCCATGCATTTACGAAAGTATTAAGAGATATGAAAGCAATAAATACGAATTTCTAAAAGGAACTATAGCCCATAAATAATAACTATAGCCCATGTTGCAGGACAGGATATCACATGATTTCCTCTGAACTGAGACGAAAAGGCATTCGTAGGAGACTGAATCATTATGTATATGATATCTTAACTCCTAACTTATATTACAGTTAACATTTCTAGTTTGTCCATCATTTTGTTAAACGTCCACTGTTTTAATACTTAAATCATGTATATACATGTATATTGCAAATAAAGATATTAAATGCTTTCGTATGAGTGAGGTTAAATAGTATATCTATCGAATACTTGTACATAGGAATCGTGATAAGAATATACCAGTAATCATACGGTTATAAGTTGACCACAACTAAGACTATATGGGCCGCGAGTGTTTGTTTCTATTTTTAGGATGACGGAAGTTATATAGACGGTATCCTGGCATTGTAACCTTGTGTAAAAAAGAACGGTGACCCAATTTTCAACATTTCAATTTGTTAATTATGTCACTGTTTGTTTTATTTGAAGGCAAAACGACGGACACCCAATTGGAATCAAGGTGAGATATTCTGAATTGAAATATTTTGAAACCTTCCTCAGCTTTACCACTATTTGTAGTATAGATAACCGTAACTTTGTATACGTGTTTTTATTTAAGGAATCTATTATCCAGTAGCCATTTTTCTTCAGCATAAGAGTAATACAAGCGCGCTACCCAGCACCTATAGACTGATTAAACAAACAGCAAGCAAAATACTGATCTCATGGTTATCGTTCGTTCAATTTTAAGTCCCATAATAGTAGTATTATGTAGTACTCAGGACAGTTAGGTTAAAGTTTAACACAGGAATAGAACACTTTTAAAATAAAAGTCTTATAGCCCTTACCCACTGGGAATAAACTGGAGAAAGTGTTTTCATAATTATGTCTTAAATTCACCAAGATTTTTGTGCCCGAAATGAGTATTGAATCATATAATTACCGACTATTATATTAATCATTTATCATAGGACACCAAAACCTACCAATCAAGGAGCTGTAGCATCAGGAAGAGATAACTACCAGGAACTTAATGTAGATACACGTGTGAAAGAACACGCGTATCAGCAACCCGATTCAAGTGGTCTTCCGCAACGCGTCGAGAACGAGCAAGGGCCGATGTACGAAGACTTGAATAACTCTTCAAATGATAATCAGCCTACATATGAAGTTGCCGGAGATGAAGTAAAAGTCGGCGGTAATCAACAGTCCCCCATGTACGTCAATGCCAGGCCAACAAAACCCCGACATGGAAAACACAACAAATAGACATATACATTTTCCATAACACAGGACGGTAAATTTCATTTTATCAGTCTTTTACTACATCCAGAGAGATTGCATTTAGCGAAATTAAAATAAATGTAACTGAACAAGGTCAAACGAAACAGAATCTTGACATAATTAACTTCAATCTCAAAATAACAGACAGATAGATCTGACTATTTGATGACATACAAACACCACATCCGAAGATGAGACTAAGGGTTACGCATCACACCAACATATAGAGGATCGCATAGGCGATTCAATAGGGAACTTGAACAATTTAAATAATAACAGCGAGACAGATAACTACCGAGAAAGTTCCACAACTCAAACAAACATTAAACAAGCCTCGACTCATATCCCAACTTAAAAAGCAAGAACATGAGCCGGTGCGGGAATCGAACCCGTGACCTTTCGAACACAAGTCGAATGCTCTAACCACTGAGCTACCCAGCCGTCTCCGATAAACAGGGTACACACCAGATAGTAGTGATATAGAGCAGTAATGACAGTCAGATTTTCATGAAACTTATATATAATAACGTTAATAGATCAGATTGAATCTTTGTGGTAATTTTTGTTGAGAGATTTACCACGAAGATGTATGTCAGGTAGGCCTACACTTCCTACACACGATGAGCGGTATCACATATCTTTAGACAACTCTCTGTAAGTAAAGTTGAGAATGAACTTGACCGACCATGTTGAAAAGTAAATTTGATTTTAGGAATATTTTGTGTTCATATTATTTAGACAACACCAACATAGTGACTTTTTGAATGTCTTCAGATTCCTTTTGTCTTGTCTTCCCCTTCCACCATCCTCGAACAAAACAATATGTACATATCCATGTAAAATGTAATCAGTGGTTTTTCGGGGCTGATACGGAAACAATGCTAACATTTGCAAATAATTTAAACACACACATTCAAACAAATAGAATATTATTATACCATTATTTTGTAACCATATCATTGTATATAGCCTGTAGGTAATTATTTCTACATTTTGTAAAGAAAACCGCATACTGACAGTAATATACATTAGTTTATCATGGTTTATTGAACATGACCTTTTATCATTATATATTTGTCAATTATTATTACTATTCTATGTCAGAGATCTTTTCTTGTGCCATGCAGGTTACTGATGGATATATTCTAGTATATCAACCAACAGTACTATTTAGCTTATCATGGTTTATTGAACATGACCTTTTATTACTGTTACTGGGTCCATCCCAGTATTGAATTCGTCTTGCGAGCTCTGAGTCATGGCTCAAGGACTGCAGTGTTGCCAACTCAGATTAGTTCAAAACCGCGGCCCAAGTGTCCTCTAAAACCGCGACCCGCGACAAAAATTGTTGTGTTCCCATAGAAAATACAGTGTAGCTTGACTTTTCCCTAAGACTAATAGTTATATTAGTCTCAGTTTTCCCAAACCGTGGCCCCCGTTTTTTTGCCCGCGGTGCAGGGGACAAAAGTAGCCCAATAGTGCGGCCAAACCGTGGTGTAGGCAACATGTCTCAAAAAAGTCTTAAAAAAGTCTCAAACAGTGTTGCCAACCGTGATGTTTCAAACCGCGGCCCAAGTGTGCTCTAAACCGCGGCTCGCGACAATAAGTAGCCCAATTATATTACGATCCTGTGTACTAAGGTCATTATATCATGTGTTACGGTTGATTGGGGGAGAACCTTGTTGGTTACGGTCGAGTTTATTATCAAAGGCGCTAATCCGTATATAAGTTTGTCGTGGCCAGTATTTGGCTTTTGCATGTCTCAAGGATCTAATCCCCCTGTGCAAACGTCGGCGGTAATGTGTGACGCTTGGTCGAAGGTAGTCTTTGGATTCTGTTGACGGTGAAATGACCAACCGGAAATCATAAATATTATGCTAATCATTAAACATGTTGATTCTCTCTGTGCTACGGTGCATCGTTCTTGGTTAGTCAGTCAAAGGGAAACTGTGGCTTCTAAAGCTCGCGATATTATCAACTTTGAAGCCAGGAATTCGCGCAGTCGCAATGACTCGAAAGACCGGGGGAAGGACCTATGTTTCAGTTGGGTGGCAAAGTGTTGTTGTTTTTGTATTTTCAAGTGGGCGAATGCCCGGGGGAGGGAGGGCACTGACGTTGGAAAGGTGTTCAAAACACTGGAGGAAAATCGCGAACATTTTCATTACAAAGCCCCATTTTTTTAAAGACATCGATAAAATCAGTTTAAAAATATTTTTTCGTCATAAAAAATTCTCTTGGTTCAGTTCGTACTCTACCCTGAGACTAATATAAGTCTCAGCTCTACCTCTGTACCTGATCCCCTTTTTGATACCGTGGTCAATTCAGTATTTATATAGGCGAAGTTTTTTGTGCTGGTATTTTATAACAAACTTCCTACAACCCTTACCCCTTGAAGTCTAATGGAATATTCAGCTTTAAACACAAATACATTACATGCTTACAAGAAATCAGGATATATGACAACAGTGTTGATGGAATCGTCGCTGTTCTGCTGACATACCGGCACATTACAACAGAAATAAGAGATGTGCCGGTATGTCAGAACAGCGACGGAATGTTTAGAAGCCATAAAGCAAATATAACCCTTGTTGAAGACAATAGCGGCGTGTTAGCCCAAATACATACTTGAGTGGTTTATTGGCTCATCAATTGACGGTACTTGAAATTAATGACTAGATTGTCATCGCGCACGGGAAGCTACAGCCATTCTTGCCGGGGGAGGGGGGGGGGGGCACTCATATGCCGTATCTACGTAGGCTTATATACAATGTATGTTAGCACAGCAAATATTTGAAGGCCTATAAGAATAGTCTTAGAAATTCGAAACTGAACTGGTATTTTTTATTGATTGGCAAAAAAATAATACAATATACGAAACCAGTCCCAACTGAATAGCAAAAATACTGGTTAAAAACTGTTTTTCTCGATAAAGAATTGATTTTCTCAAGAAAAAAATAGGTCTCAAGAAATGTGTTTTTTCCTCCTCAATCCAGTCATTCATTGTTGTCAAGGCCTACTGCTTTCCAATAAATGTGTGTACACCGCCCGGGGTACACCGTACACGTCAGTGGCGTAGCTAGGATTTTTTTCAGGGGGGGGGGGGGGGGGGGGGGGGGGAGGCAAGATTTCAAAAACCTTCGTAAATAAGGTCCACAAATTTCGCACGGTCCAAAAATTTCGCAGTCCAAAAGCAGCACAGTCAACAAATAATGGCCAATCCGCAGGATTTTAATCAATTTTTCAAAAAAAATGGCATTTATTTATTAAAAAAAAGGGAAAATGTTATTTTTAAAACGTTAAGACGCATAAAAGCACTATCTCCAGAGAGTGGGGTGGGGCACAAAGGGTGGCGGGGGCACACAACAAATTCTGTCGGGGGGGGGGGGGGGGGGAACTACCAGCCCAAATTTTAAACATCCTACCCATCAATTTTGCCTTAAAGACACAAAAAATCTGCCAAACCCTAACAATATGTAGAGCATATAATATTAGTTAGGGTTAGTCTAAACACCAAACATGATTATTAAAACAATCTCAATACGTCAAGCATAAATATTTCCATTATTGCATTAGTTGTTATTTATGCAATTGCAAGCCGGGCATGGCGGGGACCGTACACGAGTGTACACAAAATGGTGCCCGGCTAGGCCTATGCGGCCGGGGGAGTGTACGCGGACGTACAAACTGTGCCCCCGCTAGCCGAGGCGTGTAGCGGGGACGTACGCTAAGGTAACAAATGTACACCCCGGACGTTTGCTATGAATAAGCTAGAGATGCGATGCGCTTGACGGAATAAGGGGAGGGGCGGAAGTATGCAGAACTTAATTCAACGTTAAATATTTAGTAAAGATCATTAGTGTCATTAACACTTTCCACGCGGCATGCGTCTGTAGACGACATTCCAAAAGTTCACAAAATGTCTAAAAAGGACATATTGTATCAATTCCACGTGAAGATGCATCTTTACTAATGACATTTTAGAACATTGTAGACCCCGTGCCGTACCGAGAGGGGTGGGGGCTGAAGTATGCAGAATTTAATTCAACGTTAAATATTTAGTAAAGATCATTAGTGTCATTAACACTTTCCACGCGGCATGCGTCTGTAGACGACATTTCAAAAGTTCACAAAATTTCTAAAAAATGACATATTGTAGTATCAATGCCACGTGGAGATGTATCTTTACTAATGACATGTTAGAACATTTCAGACCCCGTGTCCTACCGAGAGGGAGGGGGGGGGGGGGGGGGGGGGCGGAAGTATGCAGAACTTAATTCAACGTTAAATATTTAGTAAAGATCATTAGTGTCATTAACACTTTCCACGCGGCATGCGTCTGTAGACGACATTCCAAAAGTTCACAAAATGTCTAAAAAGGACATTGTATCAATTCCACGTGAAGATGCATCTTTACTAATGACATTTTAGAACATTGTAGACCCCGTGCCGTACCGAGAGGGGTGGGGGCTGAAGTATGCAGAATTTAATTCAACCTTAACTATTTTGTAAAGATTATTAGTGTCAATTCTACGTGGTTAAGTACCGGTTCTGGCATTTTATTACAATGTAACAAAACCTCCTTTATGGAAACTGAAGTAATAAAAGATGACCATTTACAAATACAAACCAACATTCCATCTAAACAGTACTTATCTTTCAAACGGTGTTATGCATATGACTGTGGTCCATCGTGACAATTAGACTAAAATATAAACATTTGCTTTACTTGTAGCACACAAATTCCTTAAATTGCAATATTGTTCTTGTAAACAGATTTAGAATATAGTTATAAGCTATATAGTTTAATTAGTTCCATCATAGCAAGATACAGGGTGAGTCAAAAAACTGCAATAGTGGAAAGAAGCCATTTTGTTTCCAAAACCAAAATGAATTTTAAATTTCTTTAAACGTTGCAAGAATGATGTATTTAATCCTAACTTTGTGTGAAAAAATGAAGTCGATCGCATTTTCGTTTGTCTTTGGCAGTGACCCTCTTTGCTGCACAACCAAATATACCTGTTTGTCCACGAGCACAGGGATTTTCATTTGAAATGGCACACATTGCATTTTCATATTTGAATATCCCGCCAACAAAAAAAGGAAAATGTCACTTTTTTTATTAAAATTTAGAATATTATACGCTTTCATAGCATAGGTATGATTAAATTGATTATGCTAAGTTACATGTAAACCAGAACGGATGCCATCAAATTCCAATAACATCACAAATGAACTTAAGTTTCCAAATTTGACTGAGTGACACATTTTGCGATCTGATGCATATTTTGGGTATCTCGTGGACAAACGTGTGAAATGGGTGCACTGATTAAAAGGTTCAAATTAATTTTGGTTTTGAAAACAAAATGGCTTCTTTCCACTATTGCAGTCTTTTTGACTCACCCTGTATATTCAGCTATTATCAATCCGCGCACACAATTTATCCAAGCCTATAAGAACGATTTTTGCAAACAAAACAAAAATGCAAGTGTTTTAATTGCCTACTCTTCCACAAATTAAATCATATGTAAACAGTTTCCGCCAATTTGGAACTAAGTAAACTATAGCACTAAAAATAATCGCAGAAGGAATATATCCTAGAAATTTCGTTTTTAATGAACAAACTACAACTATTTTTATAGTAAAGATGTTGTATGTGTGCATAATAAACATTGTTCGGCAAAAAAATCATACACTTGTCCCATTATTTTGAGTCCAATCAAACTAGATAGCACCCCCTTCTTGGCTAAATCGCTGCTTCCACTTTCACTTTACATAACCCACATCCACGTAAATGCGCCAATTAAAAATATATACAAAATTGAAAATAATATGATTAGCTTTGTAAATATGTCATGTCCATCAACTCAATTTTTTAATAACCATGTTTATGCACCAATTCAGTAAAACAGCATACCCCACGGTAACCTTAATATTTCAATGGGGACATTGTCACTCATCTCATTATATCAGTTCGTCTGAAATCTGATAAAGACTGTTCCCCTTACAAATATACAAAGGATGAGACCAACTCTATTCACTAACAGGACCCAGTCAGGTTTTGTTCAAAATCACAAACCACAAACCCCGAGAACCGCAAAAACCGAGAACCGCGAAAGCCGAGAACCGCTCTAGTCATTATATATATTTCAATTATTATTTCCATTCTATGTCATCAGTGATCTTTTCTTGTCCCATACGGGCTACTGTTGTGTATCAATTTAAGAAATAGAGTATAGATGTTAGAATACTGATGGAGTCCTTTGAACAGAAAGCTCTCACAACGGCATGGTGTGACAGGCCCTTAAAGGAGAAACCTACACCCAACGGGCTCAACGTTCAAGGCCCTGTCACACCATGGCGTATCGCCTGAACGTGTGCCAACGTATGTGAAATATCGATAAATACGTTGGTGTACGCTGATATAAGTTAGGGGTAAGTTAGGGATACGTCGTTAATGTTAAGAGCACGCTGTGATGCGCTGTGAACATTTTGAACACGTTGAGCCCGCGAAAAATTATTGAACATGTCCAAAGTTTCTCGGCGTACTCAACGTGTGCTTAATACGTTCAGCATAAGTTCCCGATAAGTTCGTGGTACGTTAGACATACGTTTACATACGCTGACATGCGTTAGACATACACCTAGCAACAAAAGTCCCTGACCAGGTGATTTGAGGTTGGCTAATTCAAAATATATAATCGGTACCAAAAATCTGAGATATACATTAAATGAGCAAATTTCTCTCCGCAGTTTGATACCTCATTCAACAAAATCGAATAGATACTTTTAAAGTTCTGGCGATTTCAATGACCGCACATAACAACAGCAAAGTTGCACTAGGTATAGGAAATCATTGATTTGTGTGTGATTACTGCATGTAACTCTGTGCTATCTGAACGAGCCGCCTAGGTATCTGGGTGAATGGGTATGGAGTGATAACCACAATTTGCGGGACAAAGGGTGTGACTTCAGCGCGTAATCACATTGAAATACATTGAAATACGCTGACATAAGTTCTAGGTTGGACCTGTTGCTCTCCTTTTACTTTAATAATTTATCCTTCTAGATATTTTAATAGTTATCATTTAGGCCGCGTTTACTTGAACTGGCAACACTTGTCCCGCCGTGTACGAAACTCAATTTCTACCGCGGTATAAGTCACGTGTTCGTTGTACGCCGAGGATACGCTGAGAATACGTCGAACACTGCAGACATACGCTACGAATACGTCAAGCATACGTTCGCATACGCTGTGATACGCTGTCATAAGTTAGTGGTACACTATCAATATGTTAGTCGTACGCTATGTATACGTTCAATACGCTATGTATACTCTATGGGTAAGTCCATTCCAGTACCAATGTCGACTTTTCCTATGCAATTCGTTGGGAAGTTGGACGTTCTTGGACGTTGTTGGACTCTGACAATTTTCGATCTATTTTTGTGTACGTCGGCATACGTTCAGGCCATACGCCATTGTGTGACAGGGCCTTCACACAGAGAATGTTCAACTTATTAAACCGCTTGGATCACTACGTTCATGACGTTGTCACCCTCTCAACACTTTGAACATGCTCAAATTCCTAGACCCCAGCGCACCACTCCGAACCCCTAGCGAACAACCAGCGAATACGTATACCAAATATGTCACGAACGAATGACAACTTACACGCTCTATTCGTTAATATGGGACAGAGCCTTATAGCATAGCATGACACGTATGACTGTTTCCGTATCCATATCTAGCATTTTTGCTTTTGGATCGTTTGGGATATCTACAAATTTCATACCTCTGTCTAGTAATTCTGCATCAGAGAAATTATCGTTTGCTATTATCATGATTATAGGTCTATCATTCAAGAGCTTTTAGTTCGCAATTGGCTAAAGTCCTTTAGTTTTTGCACTTCTGAGATATTTTGATACTTTTTGAATTAAAAAAGCACGTTCTGGACTTGATTTTGCCTTTTCGTTTGCCCTTTGATACGCGGTTTAAGTAACGTTCTGTTTTGCCATTTAACTCTGTACCAAAGGAGTACATACATGTACTGTGTTTTTGATACCAATCAATGTAGTGACGACTTAGATCATCTCTCTTTTAGGAAAATAAACGTGGCCATTACAAAGGGCCAATTGGCAGGCTTTAAAATTTAAGCCGGCGATTGACAGTATTCTACTCGTTTTCTTCACCCGGAGCTGGCAATCTTTTACGTAGGCTTGGTCACCTTGCCTCTGCGTGTTTGCTTTCTTCTCAATTATTTCTTCATGGATTGGCCTACGACATTGAAAAGCTTCAACCCAAATTTTCTCTCATCTGGTAGTATATAGAGCTTTTTTGAAGTCGATTGGAGTGATGATGAGCCATGTCGGTTGCAGTTTTGTCTAAGTTTCGCATTTTCTGAGTGAGCAGACACTTTTTGTATTACTATTTTTTAAAATTAAAATGTTTGTTTTGCAACATAATACATCAAAAGACATTTTTAGCTAACTAAAATGATACCTGTAATGAGATATTGCAAATATATATTAACACAATAGACAATGTACAAGACAAGACAATACATGACATGGCATGGCATGACCCGACACGACACGACATAACATGACCTGAAACGACATGACATGGCACGGCATGGCATGACATGACATGACACGAGATAACATGACACGGCATGACATGACATGACACGACATGACATGCCACGTCATGACATGACATGCCACGTCATGACATGACACGACAAGACAAGGCATGACAAGACAAGTGAAATGGGACAGAGATAGTTTCTTATATCACTTGTTTAGAATGATATACACGTTAACATTAGTACATACAATCATACTATCTTATACATTTGGATTTAGAAGTACAGTTTCATCATTAAATAAAGCCTTTCCACTTGATTTTCAAAATTGCTCACTTGATTTGTTTTGTAGAATTTTTTTTTTTTCATCTTTATTCTTTGAGTCAATGATACCTTTTAATATCTCAATATCAGGTTTGCTTTTAATAGACCTATTTTACAAATAATACTTAGTACAATATAACACATAATTAATCACTACATATTTTGAGTGGTTCGAAAACCTAAAAAGACATAATTACAATCAACTTTACTGTTGATTTTCAGTGTATCATTTATCCATAATGCAATATTTTTCCAAAAACTATCTGAGGTGATCCTGACTCAAAGCCTGCTCCCTTTAGGACCCATAGAGCTGCCTGAGGTTGCCGAAGGATCCCATTTTGTACCAACCTTCGGTCAATCCTCATAAACAAGTATACTGTGAGTTGAAAATATAAAGTTGCCCAATGCAATATACACAACACTGTCCCGATACATATTATTCTCATCATACACACATGCAAATAGCAGCTATGTTTAGTGTACCATTCAAAGATAGGACGAACCATTTCCGCATTATTTGAAATTAAAAGGCTTTGAAATCGTCACATGTGATTTCAGCATATATATTGAATCACGAAGCTGAAAACGATCGAAAGTGGTGGACGATTATTTATTAGTTGCTGTATTGTAATTTTGCCAACAGTAAATAGTACAAAATCTGTTCAGACATACCTGAACAATCAATGATCATAATGATAATGGACAATGCAAATTACCATAGTGTTAAAAGCAAAAAAATGCCAACATCAAGTAGTTTGAAGGCCGAAATCCAGGAGTGTATGGCTGACAAAACAACATTTCTTAATCAAATTCACTGAAGAAGAAACCTCAACTTTATGATAATTATCATTAAGAAGTACAAACCACGGAACCTATACAGAACTGACGACTTCCCCAAAGTAAATGGACATGATATGACATAATCAGGCTACCACCATATCACTGCGATTTGAATCCGGAGAAATTAGGCTAACATCAGTGGATACGTCGCCAGAATCAACAAAAAATATGACATCCATTACATTTTGTTGACGAGGCAAAAACTGTGGATAGCATTACATTAATTCACTTGAATGTATGGATAGCATTATATTTTATTACTTATAGAGTCTCATATTCAAATTATAAGTTGATATTTACATGCATGTGCAAATTCACAATTTCTTTAAAAATTAATTTGTCAGGGAAAGAGTTTTAAAACACGTAATCCCGAATACCAATCGTCAAATTCTGAATATCACATTCTTAGATACAACTAAATGTAATAATCCCAACACTAATGGAGTTGTATTTACCAACTCCAGTCTAAGAGTTCTTTCTTTTCATTTTTGTTAACGTTAAATTACAGTTCTAAAAGATGACCGGTAATTTTAAATTAGTCACGTGTTTAGCTCGAAATTTCATAATAATGCATCTCAATTTTGATGCAAAGTGGTAGAGAAGGGATAGCTATAGGCAATATTTATACTTGACGATATTCTGAGATTATTATAATTGTATGATTATTAAGGAAATAACGACAATCTAAAAAGTATAAGTTATTATTTGGTTAATTTTTCGCCACGTAATTAGTAAATCACCTTGATGGTTATAGGCAATGGACTATTATCATTAATCTTCTAATTTTTCGGGGCGCGAGTTCCAATCTCACTGGGGTCATTTTGTATCTCTGTTTGTAACAAATTACGTTGTTTTATCAGTTAAATATGGGAATTTTTAATTTATACTATAAAAATGTTTTTCCCTCAGAAATATGACATTTGAAATATAATTGCAATATAACATTAGAGAATATACGAGGGGTTTTCTCAAAAAACACGGCGGCGGATCCCGACGCATGTTTTGTTCGTGTTGTCGGTGTGTTCTTACGATACCACATGTGACCAGAAGTCTTGCCACCATGATTTTGTGGCCGCCATCGTTTTCCTAATGCTACGTTGACTGGAACTCCACCAACGTTGCAGATTTTCTGGGACGTACTTAGATCAATACAATCGGGTACACCACTTATCAAACTGCGTGATACATTTCACGGACATAAATTATGCTAATGAGCTAATTCGTGAAGGGCGCCGCTCATTAAATTACGTCACTCGCATCATCGGGGTTTTCCCGATGTTAGCGGAAAATTCCAAATCGATTCACTCGTAAATTGACTTCGTACATTGAAAGGCTGCGCAGAAGATTTTGCTAGCCACTGATTGCCCTTGTGTCAGTTTTTCTGTATTGGCGCGAATTGATATATCAACATACTTTTTACCGGATCAAAATTGGTCAAGCCAGTCGAGAGTAACAGAATTTTCAAAAATCTTCTTCCGATATTTTCGGAACGCCAAATTTGTAAGTTTGAAATTCTAGGTCGAGTAAAATGATGTGCTTATTTGTTGTCTGTGAGCTTTTGTGAATTTCTTCCCGAATGGGAGTATTTTTAAATTAAAATAGACAGTTCAAATTAAACGTTGGTTCCAAATTCAACAGACAGCACATGTATTTAGGTACACAGCAACAACAATATTCAGGCAACATTTGAGAAAAAACGACGCCCGGCTATGCAAGGGAGTGTACGGGGAAGTGTACGGGCGTGTAGCGGGGATGAACATGACTAACCAAAACAGCCTAGCAATTGGTTAGCGCGTTCGGCTGTTAACCGAAAGGTTGGTGGTTCGAGTCCACCCGGGGGCGTTGTTTTATTTTGCATTTAATGCAGATCGACAAATCACAGTAAAAATCTGATATTGACAAAATCACAGACCACTTACATAAAAATAGCGCATGCTCCTGTTGCGATCGAAATCCAACACACAAGCAATGGGCGAGTTTTATAAGTGTACACGTAGTTGAACTTTGCTCACTAATTATTTGTTTTATTATGGGATTTCCCCGTTGTCTGTCATGATTGTGTGCAATTGAATCTAAACACGGAAGTTGACCTGCGTTATTGTCCAAGATCCGTGGTGGTTCATACAACCAATTCACTGTGCGACACACATCAGACTGCTAATAAGCTACCTAAAAGACAATGGATTTAACATCAGTATTAACTGTTTTCGCAACTTGCGGAGTTGTATTTATGATGCTTAAAATTAAGGGTAAGAAATATATATTAAGCAGGGGTTTTAAAATAAAAGTGTATTTTGTTTTACATATAAAACCGGTTATGACATTCGGATTTCTTATTTTATACAGCCTATTATTTATTTATTTATTTATTCTAAGATAAGCCATGATTAGCACCATTTAAAGAAAATCCGTACCGTTTCGTTTACATCTTCAGCAAACTACGCGGGGAGAAAAGACCACATGTTACCTGTTCACAATCAAATAGCACGCTCGCTCAGGCACAAATTTGTGTGATCAATATGCCTTTATTTCCTGGCCATTCAACATGTTCAAGTGCCCACACAGCATTTTCTCGCCACTTGCATGCGTTGAAAATGCGCATTTGTATAGATGAGGTGACCGTTGTTTACATCAGTAGTGTTTACAAATTGATTAGCGCCTGGTCTAAAGACATGCTAGAGGTACTTTAGTAGATTCATAAACTCTGGCGCATCGGTATCGATTTTGAACCTCGTCCATTGGGCGTTAGAGGAACCCATTTTGACCAATGATGAAACAGCGGTACTTTTATAGATGTTATTATCATGCTTATTTGCGCTCCATAATCAAATGCTATTCATGGTAGTGTGGCTTTATGAATAGGACTGATCATGTAGCTTTACAATCACGACAACCAAAAACTTAATCCAGCAGCTTCAAATGTGTTATCCCTTTGGAAGCGGTTACCACAATAAAAACAAATCGACCACCATCGACCGTATACAGGTTTCGAAAGAAATGATTATGTATGTCATTTTACCTATTCATAATTTAGTGGATACTTATTTTTCGTTTTTATTATGCACGTGGAATCATAAGGAAACATTCAAATGAAAATAACAGTTCTAAGTATTTATTTGCGAGAAAACCCCCGAACAAATTTCAATATTCATATATATAGGTACAAAACCATTTGTCGTAATTAAATGGAAAAACAGTTATATCAACCAAGATACGGATTATAAACGTTACTTTAAGTATTTCTGGCTATGATACCACCTGAATACCTTTATCAATTTATCTGAATAACAATACATTTCTTTATCGAAAATACGCGGGCAATTGACAACAATTGTTTGCAGGCAAAGTTATGCCGATAATCCAGCCACAAGTTCCCTGTCACTAGGTACATAGTGGTGACTACATCGCAGTAGTACATGCACATGAAGACACGGTATTAACCTTGCATATTACGATTAAATTCGAGTGCCTACCCCTCTTTTGCTTCTGTTACCTCTGACTGAAATGGTCAATCGGCCAATGTCTGCGAATCGACTATAGTCCATGACTACTGCATACATACTATTCGAAAGCAAAACACACATCACTGAGCGCCAATTTTAAAAGCACATGCCCTTATGGTGCGAACGCGTACTGCAGGGCAACCAGATTTGGTACCTGGTCTCTCACTGTGCTTAGGGATACAGACCATGACTGCTGCACTGTTACACCATAAGCATTGTAAGTAATGATCAATCAAGTGTGAATTAAAGCACATTCCCTATAGGTGCGCACTACGTCACCGGTCACACCATCTATATGTCACGGATTTTTATTAAACGGTGTTAATAATGGTTTAATGCTTTGTTGTTTTGTGGCATGTTTGGTAAGGTAAAATGCCAACTGTTGCAAATATATCGATACAAAACTGGTTTGACCATTTCAAAAGTGTTTTCGAATGTGATCGTAATACTGATAGTGATAAGACTTGTGACGAAGAGTTTAATAGTCAATTAAGGAGTAATAGTATTATTGAAATACCTGACGTTAACTGTGATGCTTTGAATGACAAGATTACTAACAATGAAGTAATCCAAGAGATTTAAGAGACTGAAGAATAACAAATCATGTGGTATTGATGATATCCCAGCTGAATTTTTTAAGATGTCAGTTATTCCACTATCTCCCACGATTGGTCGTATATTTAATGCCATTTTTGACTCGGGCTATTTTCCCGAGCAATGGTCAAAGGGATTGATCGTTCCAATCCACAAAAATGGAGATAAAACCAATCCAAAGAACTATCGGGGTATTTCATTGCTAAGTATATTTAGTAACATTTTTACTGGTATTTTAAATAAAAGGTTCACAACCTGGTGTAATGATAATAACATTATCCCTGAATGTCAAGCCGGTTTCAGGAAGGGTTACTCTACAATCGATAATATCTTTGTATTACATAGTATTATTCAAAAACGTCTCACCAAAAAAGGTGCAAAATGTTATTGTCTTTTTGTTGATTTCTCTCGTGCTTTTGACTCTGTTCCACGTGCTAAACTATTATTTAAATTAATGTCAATTGGCGTAAGTGGTAAAATGCTTAAAATCATAAAAAGTATGTTTTCAGATGTTACGGCATGTATTAAAACAAATGGTTGTATTTCTGAATTGTTCAAATGCCCCCCACGGGGTTACACAAGGTTGCATGTGTAGTCCATTCCAATTCTCCGTATTTATGACTGCTTTAAAGCATACTATAAACCAGTTTGGCGGTAGAGGGGTTCAATTGCATCCTGATAATGAGGAGGTTAAGATACTGAAGTATGCTGATGACATTATTCTTATTGCAGATACTCCGACTGGGTTAACACGTCATATCAATGCACTTTCAGACTTTTGCACACAAATGGATATGTCCGTTAATCTAAACAAGACTAACAGCGTGTTTTTATTAAGCAAACCGGCTTTTACCCGTCTTATAAAAAGCAGGATAAAAGTCGGTTGCTCGTGTGAGAGACGTGTTTTTATTGCAGTTCGATAAACAAACTTGCCGGCTGCCGCTGACCTCATTATAATAAATGCCTGCGAAAGGTCATACACATCTGTTTGCATTTAATTGTCAGGTGATCGTGCATCGTGTGCCCACTTCCGCTTTTCCACCGGCAAACGCGCTGAGCAGGAACCGTGCGTGTTTATACTGACGAAAGACTGCTTTTCCTAACCGGTTTCAACCGCTATTATCCTTGGTTTCGAAGGATAAAAGGCATCTAAAATCCAGGAGAAATAAACCGGTATGAGCGGGCAAATGCCGGTGGTGGTGTGTTTTTACTGGGGGATTTTAATCCGTTAGCAGTCATATGCCTGCTTTTTTTCTTCAGTAAAAACACGCTGTAAGATTGCCACCTAACAACAAAGATAAACCATGATTAGCACCATTTAAAGAAAATTAGTCACTTTTCAAAAGTCACATTTTCAATACACTACGCGGGAAGAAAAGACCACATTTTACCTGTTCATAATCAAATAGCCCGCTCGCTCAGGCACGACGTGATCAATATCCATTTCATTCCCGGCCATTCAAGTGCCACGCAAAGCATTTTCTCGCGGCTTGTTCAAATGGTGCTAATCATGGTTTATCTTTGTTGTTAGGTGGCAACTTTGGTATCAAATTGTGCCGGAAAGATTCATCCAAATGTCTATCTAGTCTGTTTAATCAAAAAAAGATCGGAAGTTACTCTAAAGGACCTAAACAAAGTGTATGACTTTCTTTTGTATTAATATTACATGTACGTTACTATAATTACTATGATTTTGTAAATCATGCCAATTGTGGCAATATTTTGTGTATTTGGGCCGATGGCCTCATGTACTTGAATAAAACTAAACTAAACTAAAAACTGGTACCAAATTCATAAGACACGCTATATATATGCTATAGGACAAAAACAAAGTGTATGACTTTCTTTTGTTGAGCAGTTTACTTTATTATATACCAATTTGAAATATCAGGAAAAAGGAAATCAACACAAATATGTATAAATGTAAATGATACTCACGTCATGACGTAATTATAGTATTGCTATTTACATTTATACTGAACAGGTTTTGTCAATTGTATTTATTATTAGGATGTAATGGACAAGACCTCATTGGACCAACTCCACCTACACAGGCGGTTGTCATGGGAAACACACATACATTATCATGCAGCAGGGGATCAGGAGTATCTCAGCAAGTGGCATGGCTTGAAGATGTTCCAAATGAACCCACAGTTACGATTTCTCTTGGAAGTGATATACTGAACACTGATTTGAAATATTCAAACTTTGCAATTGATACCAATAATGATAATGGTGTTGATTTCAATCTTGTAATCAGTGATGCTGCAGTTGAGGATGAAGGTGTTTATCAATGTCAGCTTTTTGCAACTAGTATAGTAGAGACAGTGACACTTACAGTTGAAGGTAATTGTACAATGTATAAATATCATTTAAGTTTTCATTATATTTTCAGTGTCATATAATATTCAGATGTTTTTCTTTTTGAGTGCTGGTTGTTGATCAAACATATTTTGAAATTACAGCATCTACAAATCCCAAGTGTTATTTACATAACTTAGCCCAACAATTACCAGATTGACGAAAACAAAGTTGAAAGTGAGAATTGTACCAAAGTGAAAAATGGGAGAGACTAAAAATAAAACTTAGAATTAAGGATCAAAAGAACTGAAATTGGAAATTTGAAAATTGTACCACCAAAAATAAAGAAATTGTACCACCATGGAGCGTTCTGAAACATACAAAAGAAAAGAACACTGTGTTAATGCCATGTCACACCGACTATCATATGTGTAAATGTTTACGCGCCATAAGCTTACAGTCCAACTCTGCGCTCAGGCTCCATAACACATCGCCGCGCTTAAGCTCAATGTCTCCTTTCCGTGGGTAAGACCTCTCTTCCTCTCAATTCCTCTGTCGCTCAACTCCCGGTCGCTCAACTCTCTGTCGCTCAACCTCTCTAGGTCAGTTTCCACCGCGCACGGCAACCAGTACGTTGATAACAGCAACTACGCCATCGCCACGTGCACATACGAATACTTTTCATAACAGAAACTACGCCATCGCCACGTGCACATAGACCATTTTCTTCCATTTACACATATCATAATTTGTCGGTTAATTTGCTCAAACTCCCTCATCACGATCATTAACCATATGTTTGAGGCAGTACATAGTCGTTGTACTTCCAACACAAAGCAATATATACACACAAGTAAGCCTAGTATTGGTGATCAAAGAATGAATGGTGACTTTGTACAAGCAAGCCTAGTATTGGTGATCAAAGAATGAATGGTGACTTCACCCAAGTACATATTAATTTTTACCACATGTTATAACTACTGAATCTACACTACGCGAGTATGGGTCGCTTTAGGGTGCGCTTACTACACTACTTATCTAAACTTTATTATAACAATACAGTATGTAACCAATGATAACCAAAGTAAAATGTGTTCATAACTTGACAAAATATCGCAAGTCTTATTTCTTAAACTACAATCAACATGTGCACGAACTTCATTACTCAGTACGACGCCATGGTTTGGAGCGCACATATCATTCCAATGGAACAATTGACAACCACTTCCAAAGATTACGATGAATTAATGTTGTACCAAACAGTTTAATTCTCACCTGTACCTCTCCTACTCGCCATTTGCCATTATTTACATATCACCATGATTTTTAAATGAAGTGACATTACTTACAGTATCGCTTCAGTTCACCTATTACTTCCGTCACACTTTCTGTCACGATTCCTATTTAACACAAAAGATAGTAGGATATTCCCACCAATAGTTAATCTAGTCTATATACAGTATAAGGTCATGGCATTCACAATTGTATGTGTGGATGGACAATAACAAGGTCGACCTCACCCCAGTTGACAATACCCATGCATAAGCATGCTCCCCAATGTACTTCACATAGTATAGTGTGACACAGTGTCACCATGTAACAAGATAGTTAGTTGTCAAAACATTAAAGTATTTTCCACCAAGCATGGAAAAATGTTGAAATCGAAAATGTACTAAGTATTGACACAGCATGGAAAAATATCGAAATCGAAAATCTACAAAGTATTTGGACCAAGTGATGAATTTCGATCACTTCAAAAAATTACAAGTGTTTTTCCCAAAAACACAAATTTGGATCACAGAAAACTTCTAAGTGTTACAGAACAAATTTTGATTCTCCAAAATTGTCTAAGTGTTTCACCAAAAACACAAAATCTGATCCTCCAAAACTTTCTAAGTGTTTCACCAAAAACACAAATTTTGATTACAGAAAAACTTGTAAGTAATTTGGAAATTGAAAATATTTCCCAAAAATCGACTAAGTAATTTCTCATTGAACATAAAAATGTGAAATGTCAAAAATGCTCTAAGTGTTGGATAAAGCAAAAATCGACTAAGTAATTTCTCATTGAACATAAAAATGTGAAATGTCAAAAATGCTCTAAGTGTTTGACTGAGCACTAATTTTGGTCACTAAAAAAAACTACAACCCAAAATCAGCAGATTACATTACACAATGCAATAAGTCTCCAAAACGGTCTAACCAATCAGAACAAACATGCCGACTATTCCGCAGCACAATCAGGGGGTCACACTTTGTGTACATGACAACCCTCAATATTATAAGAAATTTTGAATGATTAAAAATCATTACCACCGAAAGTATTCAGGAATATTGGAATACCTATTTAACTCTAGCATACAAATATATACACACATCATCATAGCAATTTAACATCCGGGTCACCTGTTCTGTCCAACACACAAGTAATAAAATACAATAATTTGCCATGCAAGTTCCCTGTATTTACAATACAGTGATCATGAATCATCTCTGATGGTTTGGTTTCTATATCAACGCGATAAGGAATGATGGGACATTGTCACAAAAAGCCTACCCAAATACTAGATAGATAGCTGTAATAATCAAAAAGATAAAGCACAGGCTCAATTTATACGCGGCACGCCCATCCCATGTTGTTTAAGAATACATAATAAACAAATTCACTAATCGCTCCTACCATACAATGGCCTCAATTTACATGTTTACACAATCCAACACTGAATCATGATAGCGTGACAATTTTGGTATAGAGTAATCATTTATCCATGAAACAATGACTCAATTTACATTCATAAAATATTTTGTGTGCACTGGTAATTTATAATCATACACACTACCATTGACATGCAAGCCTGAATAACTAATCAAAAATCAGACTAACAATTAGCTCAGGAAGAAAATCCTAATCCAAAATTTAGGGCATGAAAATCAGGAACAGCTGACTTCATGTAACAATCCTAAAAATCATTAACAATATTTTAATGTTCAGAACAGTGCAACTGTATTTTCAGCTGTACTCAATCTCTACTGACAAAGTATTATTTGATACAATAATTTGGAAACACACTGTAATAATTTCAAAATCACAGCACGACATACAAAATTTGATAAACAGGATTATTATACGGCAATCATACAAAATCACCACATAATACAACGTAATTTGGTGAAGCGTACTATTTTTGGTACACTCTGTAATGATTTCTATTTCTGAACAAAACCAAAATAAGCCTACCGTCTACAATTTATCGTATTTTCTTACGCCGAGTTACTATAGCAACACCCAGAATGCACTTCGCACCTCTCGAGAATTTTCTAGAATATCATGACGTCATCATCTCAAATTGATTTACGCAGGGGTACTGTTTCATGCACACAAGTTTGATAATTTTCAACAAATGAAGAGGTATTTTAAAAACTGCCCAAAATCATTCCAAACACGTAAATCAGGGCTAGTTTTTGGTCATGCATAACGCTATACGACATACTATCACTAACAATCGGCTTTTTGAAGTAATTTGACACAATCAAAAAGAGATATTTGGGGTCTCAAAATACGGTGTCAGTGTGATGAAAACAGAAATAAATGCCCTATTCGCACACTGTTAAAAATCACGGAACATGTATAAAAAATCTGGCATCTACCTTGTCCACGAAAACGCGCAGAAATCGCTCAATTTACAAAATACATGAATCACAATGGTCCAAGAATGTTCTATATACATCTATAGTACTTACAATGAAAGGATGTCAATCAAAACGTCCGATTTCCGAAAGATTTGGATGTTTTCTTTCCAGCGTTCCGAGTTTTCTGATCATACCACGCGTTCAACAAAAGATGGCGTTTTTGGTTTTCCCCCGCTGTACTGCGCAAGCCTAAACCAATTAGCAAAGCAATTAGCAACTCTAGTTGTCCCCAGATAGGTGAGGCCGATCAGGTAACGTACAGGCAACACCCCAAAATGAAATAACAAGCGGTGCATAATAAAAATAGATCTTAAGGGTATTGCAACCGTTTGCAATGATTAAATAATTAAATACGCCCAAAACTTCTACAAAAAGCGATTCCCGCTACAGCCTGATGGGCGGACAATTATATCGTCATGTAACTGTGAAGTGTAAACTGTAAAGTATGTAAGCTTATATAAACTTAAGTTTAGTTATTATAATTTTAAACTTATTTCCAAATAATCCAACTGAGAGATTCACATACACTGAATACTTTTTACTACTTCGCATTTTTTACTGACATATTTCAAGTGAAACACATACCTTACGAAAGTGACAGTAACATGAGGATAGACATGATAACATATAATTTCTGTATAAAAAACATTGGATTTATAATTGAACGAACACATTGAAACAGCGTATTGCGTATATTACGTGAAGTGTGCACAACCACAAGCATGCTAATTTCTGTCCCGCGTGCGTGTTGTTCGTTCAATCATAAAGCAGACTATAGTTTAACAATATCATAACCTTTAGGCCTAATGATTTAGTACATTGCACTGTTTTCTTACTAGTTTTGTTTGTTTTTGTTGTTTATAAGTTCAGTCCAGTTTCACGTCAATAACATAGCCAGTAGCGTAACTAGACTTTTTCATTTGGGGGGGGGGGGGCAAGAAGGGGCAGTGACTTTAAATGGGGGGCTCCTAAGATTTTTTGAGTAAAGAGATGCGCGCGTAGCGCGTGAAAATTGTCGACTTTACAGCTATTTTTGGAAAATTGAGCTACATTTTGGCTTGTTTAAGCTTGTACCAAATAATATTTCATTTTGTGAAGACATATGCGCGCGTAGCGCGCGAAAAAATTTCATATGTGTACTTTTCATGACCATCATAATTCCATGATTCCTTTCGTCAAATGAACCTACAGACTGCCAATCTCAACCGACACGATGTCATTATTGGGGGGGATTTGGTGTGTACTTTGTTTGTAAATTTCATTTACAGCCGTACTTGATTTCATTTGGGGGGGCAAGGGTTCCAAGTTGGGGGGGGGGGGGGGGCTCCTGCCCCCCTCCCCCCCCCCGCTGGTTACGCCACTGTAAACGTTGGAGTTGGACTTACTTTTGCGATAGACTGATACAGTGATAGTGGGCTTGCAGAGTCTACAATCAGTACAATGAGAGCAATTGGCCTACATCAACTTAAATAATTATAGGCGAATTATTTAATATTTCGTAACCTATGTGCCAACATGATTGGTTTGCATTGACAACAACAATGAAATAGGCCTAGTTAGTATAATTAAAGAGCAATACAGGTCCCACACATTGCCCGTTAGGCCTAGTCTAGGCCTATACTATTCCGACACCATTTTTTTGCGTGTCTTGACAATGAGCAAAACAAAGACTTGGGCCTAGGCTGTTCATGTGCGCCGACACAAAATCTCATAAAAATGGGCTCGTTCACAGTACCTACAAATTCATATGCCTACATTGCCTTTGTTCATTTTTGATTTGATTTGTGTTAACATAACATATATGCCGACACAACAATATCATTTGCGCATACAATAATTGTTATAGGGCTTTCTTCCACTTTTCCTTTCTATCTTTCCTCTTTCCTTTCTCTTTCTTTCTTTTTTCTTTCTTTCCTCTTTCCTTTCCCTTTTCCTTTCTCTTTCTCTTCTTCTTTCTTTCTTCCCTTCTTTCTTTCCTTTTCCTTTCTTTCCTTTTTTCTTTCTCCCTTTTCTTCCTCCTTCCTTTGATTTGCCCACAGCACCATAATTTTGCCGACAGATTTGATGAATGGGGGGGTGTGACACCCCCCCTCTGGGGACGCCCTTGCACGCAATAGCCATGCCAGTAGCGTAGCCAGCGGGGGGGGGGGGGGGGGGGGGCAGGGGGGCAGACTGCCCCCGGACACCTAAAATGGGAACGGAGAAGCGGAAAAATGGGGACGGAGAAGCGGGATAATGGGGACGCGAAATTGTTCATGTAGTACATTTACTGTGCGATTTTTTTTGACTGTGCGATTTTTTTTGGAATGTGCGAAATTTGTTGACCTCAAGCGGAAAAATGGGGGACGAGAAATTGTTCATGTAGTACATTTACTGTGCGATTTTTTTTGACTGTGCGATTTTTTTTGGAATATGCGAAATTTGTTGACCTCAAGCGGAAAAATGGGGGACGAGAAATTATTGATGTAGTACATTTACTGAGCGGTTTTTTTTGACTGTGCGATTTTTTTTTGACTGTGCGAAAAAAAATTCCCTCACCACCCCCCCCTCCCTCCTACCCCCCACTTACGTGAAATTCACTAGGTTTGTGTTTTGTGTTCCTTTTGCGACGTCTGGTCCTCTCTTAATAATAGAGACGATATTGATGTTTGCCCCCCCCCCCCCGGAATGACAATGCTGGCTTCATTCTTCATCAAAACAATACCAGTTTGGAATGGGTTACCAGGCAGCGCAGTTGTACATGTAGCACCATCTGTGAGGATGTTCCAAACAGCAGCACTCCCCACCCTCAAGACCGTGTAACTTGCTACATGGTCTTTTTTAATTGTCCTGTATATATTGTGGATTTGTACTCGCAATTGGTACACCCATGCACCTTGACATCACCCGCTGTAATAGTTTGTCATCCGACTCTAGCGGCCACCAAATTGAAGAATTGAAGAATTGAAGATGTTGATTCTCGATTTTTATGAAATCTGATTAATATCAAAACAAGCGACAGACATGGATTATAAAAAAGATCTATGCAATGCACACAAACCACATACGTTTACGATAGGTTTTATAGGATAACCACTGCTCAAGGCAAATGTACCTTATGTACAGTGGCGTAACTAGACTTTTTCATTTGGGGGGGGGGGGGCAAGAAAGGGCAGTGACTTGAAATGAGGGGGCTCCTATGATTTTTTGAGTCAAGAGATGCGCTCGTAGCGCGCGAAAATGTGCGACTTTACAGCTATTTTTTGGACGATTGAGCTACATTTTGGCTCTAAACAAGCTTGTACCAAAGAATATTTAATTTTGGGAAGACATATGCGCGCGTAGCGCGCGAAATTTTTTCATATGTGTACTTTTGACCATCATAATTCCATGATTCCTTTCGTCAAATGAACCGACAGTGGCAATCTCAACCGACATGATGTCATTATTGGGGGGGGGGGGGATTTGGTGTGTACTTTGTTTGTAAATTTCATTTACAGCCGTACTTGATTTCATTTTGGGGGGGGGGGCAAGCGGGGGGGGGGGGGGGGGGCAAGGGTTCCAAGTGGGGGGGGGGGGGGGCTCCCGCCCCCCCTGCTCCCCCGCTGGTTACGCCACTGAACATAGCGATTCAATATGATAGTCCTCTTGGTACAGATGACAGCATTGACAGAATCAGAACTTTTAAATTATTATTTTTATTTCAGTACGAGCCAGCTCAATTGAAATTAAACAAGATGACATTGCAGTTACAGAAGTAACATTGACAGAAAACATGTCATCAAATATAACTTGTACAGCATTAGAAGCTCGACCAGTTGTTCAGATATGGTGGTATCATCAACAAGTCGGTGGATCAGAAACGAGAATTATGACAGGTGTGACACAGACAGAAACATCTAATGGTGATGGTACATTTGACACAATCAGTACATTGCAATACACTGCAAGCAGAGCCTACAATGGGGGCATTATTCGATGTGAGACAAATGGACAAGAAGTGGCAGAATCAAGATCTTTTACTGCAGATAAGAATGTGCAATGTAAGTATATTAGTAATGCATACATGTTATCTGAATTGCAAAACAGAATATCGAAAAATCCAACAACAACAGAACAATGTAGTTTTTTATATTTCGTGAAATTCAAATAAAAGATCCTATTCACGTTTATATTACACATTTAATTTTTCATTGTTCAATTTGTAACAATAATGAATTGTGTCTTGGTTGTTTTCTGTGTAGATCCTCCAGATGTGTCTGTGCAGTATGGAGGAGACAAGGCCATCTGTTCATCAGATGCCAATCCAGAGGTACCATTGAAAGGTTACGCAGACATGCAAGGCTACATCTTCATAGTCAATGGCACAGAATTTGCCCCAACAGAATGCCCAGCTTCAGATGGACAGTGCATTCTGAGTTTGGAAGTCAAGTTCAATACAGATGTGAGGTGTAATGCTACCAATAGTATAGGGACAGGGTTCGATACCACGGTCGCCATACCAGGTATGTACATGGCATAAAATGACTTAATTATTTCAGGCTGATACAAATAATTGATCAATATCTTTTGCATGTTGTTATTTAAATGTATTTTTTATACATGAAATAATATGAAATCCTATTGCACCAATAGCTTTCGAAATCCTTGAGCTGAGCTGACTGAACTCCTCTTTGTAGACAGTCACAGAGAACAAAGAGATGGGGACAAGTTAAGTTTGTCAGCAATTATTCTGAAGACCTGGTAAACTGTTTCAGATGAGTCAACCCTATTTGATTTCTTTATACAGTCAGCTTTGTTTCTCAACTTCCCATTAAAACTTAAAAAACAAACAAAAAAAGTTTGGATACATCTTCAAACAGAAACAAGAAGAGTCCTAAAAAAGACAAAACTCGCTTAGAGGGGGTTAAGTTCGAATGCAAGCAGAAATAAAGGAAGCGTATTATGAGGAGAATTGCGTCATACCAAAACGAGTACTCTCTTTCTTGAAATCAAGTGCTCAAGATTTGTTTTTATACTATATAATAGCGTCATAGATATTATTGTACACGGTTGTTTACATAAACAAACGCCACTGAACGTGGTGTGAGTTAAAGGTTCCAAATTGGAATATTTTGTATATAATTATGAATAGACTTATCACATCAAAGTCAACCAGAGGCAAAAACAACTAATTAATTCATGGATAATTAATAATTAATTAATGATTCATAAATAATCAATTACGAGTAATTAATAATTGATTAATGATCAATAATAAAAGATCGATTATTAATTAATTAATAAATAATTAACAATTAATTTAATTAATAAGTGTTAAAGTGTTGGTAATTTATTGTGATCTTATATCTTTCGGAATTTGGGGCCCAACAAATCTGGGGCCCTGGGCCCGGGTCCATCTGGCCCAATGGTAAGTCCGGCCCTGAGCACAAACAACAAACAACAAGCCCTGTAAATGTAAACAAAATATATGAACGAATACGTAATATTTGATACAATAAACATTGACACATAATATGAAGCATTAAAAGTATTATCGTTGTCTTTAAATCAGATCCACCAATTGATGACAATTTAACATAAGCATTGACAACGTATCTCGTCGGCTATAATCATTCTTAATTAATTTCTTCAATTATGAAAAATACATTATGAAGACATGTTTACTAATTTGCTTCTTGACTGCATTTATAGTGCTTGGATGTTTACATAAACAAACGCCCCTAAAGATGAGTTAAAGGTCTAGTTAAGAATAGATTTATCACATCAAAGTCAGCCAGGGCAAAAACAAGTAATTAATGATAAGCCCTGTAAACGTAAACAGAAGATACAAAAGAATACTTGAAGGTATATAATGTGATCTTATCCAGGGAAGGCCCTCAACCCTCGGAAAAAAATGAAAGCAGATTTTCTTTCAGATTTACATTTCTAATCATAAATCGTACATCCATTCCAAGTACCAGGGCAATACGATTCTTAATTACTTCAAAATCATGGTTTTAGAGTGAAAATAAACTAAGTCTGCGCCGACCAGTTATTTTTACTCTAAATTCACTCTAAAACTATGATTTTGAGGTAATTAGGAATCGTATCGTAACTTGAAATGTATTCATGATTTATGATCCGAAATGTAAATCATAACATAGAGTCATAGTTATATTGTACATGATTGTTTACATAAACAAACTATACCCTGAACTTTAGAGTCATAGTTATATTGTACATGATTGTTTACATAAACAAACTCCCTGAACATTTGAGTTCAAATTAAAATGAGTCTTTACTCTACTTAAGGAGTCAGATGACTCCTTTTTGGCTGTCAGTGTACATAAAGACAAGAAGTATTCTGCAAGTCCAACGGAGCTTCTGTTTACAGTTTCCAATGTTCAGAGGATTCCGTCAACATGATACATTCAGGATATTCATAAGAAAATGATTATGGAAGTGTTTTGGTCTATCTATCAAATGTTTTATTTATACCAACTCAGTGTGAAATCCACCAACTTGGAACACTTTGAATTTCGCGCTCTTTTTTCTGGCATTATGTTGTAGTTCTGGCATGGAATATGGTATTGTCTTGAAAACATCACCAAGTATGTAGAAGTATGCCTACTATTATAAACAATGATGAAATTGAATAAGAAGTATGTTTCCTTTTTTTAAATGGGACCTGAGTATTTTGACTCCCCTGTATACTCTAAACTTATAATAGTAACACCAACAGACCTTGAAGAGGATTCCAATCTTTCCGTACAGGCTTAAGTATGGTGACAGATAATTAGACATAAAGTGCACCAGTTTCTTCTAAAACAATCAACCTTAGACTTATATTTACTAGAGAAAGTGTGTAATGGTTGATCTGAATACAGTATCCATTTAACATGTTTAATATATAGCTCAATGGGTCAAATCTGCAGTTGTAGTCTGTTTGTCAACAGGACCAAATTACCAATTGGTTTAGTGACAGTAATAGTAATATGATATACAGCCCACCGAGAATTAGGACTAGGAGGATATTTAGACTAGAGACATAGAGTAACAAAGGCTTATGTGGCGGGACGACCGAACTACCACGAATCGTGCAGAATGCAATTTTGCCAATCTGACACCACTAATTTTTTGGGTTTATTTTAAGTTTGGGCAGGGTTGAAATTAGAAACCACGTGGGTTAGTTTGCAGTTAGTTTGCAGGGCAGAACCTGCGTTTCTACCGTGAACAACAAAGCACCGGACAATTAGGTTAATATTCTATGTACCATTTATTTCGCAACCGCACCACTCCACAACTACAGCATTTACAAATTATTTATACCACCAAATATACTGAAACCAAAGCAACAAATATTAACCAGCCAAGACTATACAAACCAAAGTCACAGATTAATAAAAATATTTGTACCACCAAAAGTAAATTGTACCACCATGGAGCGTTCTGAAACATACAAAAGAAAAGAACACTGTGTTAATACCATGTCACACCGACTATCATATGTGTAAATGTTTACGCGCCATAAGCTTACAGTCCAACTTTGCGCTCAGGCTCCACAACACATCTGCGCGCTTAAGCTCAATAACTTCTCTGTCGCTCAACTCTCTGTCGCTCAACTCTCTGTCGCTCAACTCTCTGTCGCTCAACTCTCTGTCGCTCAACTCTCTGTCGCTCAACTCTCTGTCGCTCAACCTATCTAGGTCAGTTCCCACCGCGCACGGCAACCAGTACGTCGATAACAGCAACTATGCCATCGCCACGTGCACATAACCCATTTTCTTCCATTTACACATATCATAATTTGTCGGTTAATTTGCTCAAACTCCCTCATCACGATCATTAACCATATGTTTGAGGCAGTACATAGTCGTTGTACTTCCAACACAAAGCAATATATACAAGTAAGCCTAGTATTGGTGATCAAAGAATAGATGGTGACTTTGTACAAGTAAGCCTATTATTTGTAAACAAGTCTCGAATGATGAATTCACCCAAGTACATATTAATTTTTACCACATGTTATAACTACTGAATCTACACTACGCGAGTATGGGTCGCTTTAAGGTGCGCTTACTACACTACTTATCTAAACTTTATTATAACAATACAGTATGTAACCAATGATAACCAAAGTAAAATGTGTTCATAACTTGACAAAATATCACAAGTCTTATTTCTTAAACTACAATCAACATGTGCACGAACTTCATTACTCAGTACGACGCCATGGTTTGGAGCGCACATATCATTCCAATGGAACAATTGACAACCACTTTCAATATTTAAGTAAGGATTTAAGTTATTACAACAGTCATATTCCCTAACATTAGAATCAATACAACCCCGTCTACATTCATTTGAAGTGTCCGAGTACCAAAAGCACCTCAATTCATTGTCCCAAATTCACAGTATATAACATCCCAGAACATTAGCATGACTTCATAAGGAAACATCTATCCCTATTTCATACCTCCCAAAAGTTATGATGAATTAATTTGTACCAAACAGTTTAGTTCATCCCTAGTAACATAATTATCGTAAGCATTATTGTTTACTTCCACGATCTACCACTAACTAGCAACAACGTCAGGTACGACTAATGGGTCAGCTGACGGTGAAACTAATCAGTCACTAATTAGTTGCATACATTTACATTGTCTTTGCTACAAACCTACCCATACAAACCCAACCATACAAAAGTCTGATCAGCATTTTGATACGGCCTGGACACTGAAATATACTCGTAGTTTGGAGTCACAAAACACTGCTCAGGTGTATATAGATTAACAGCTTAGCTTTTATTTACTGACCTCGAGTGTCACCGTGTGTGTATGGGCGCGGCCATGTTTTGTAGTGCCCGGCGATATACATTTCCCCAGTGTGTATCCTCAGTAGGGTTGAGCGTATAGATATTACATCCCTCCCTTCTTTTAATTTTAATTAGAAACTGTAATATTATTTTTTAATAAAGCAAGATGTGAAACGGAGCAAATGATTTGTTGATTTCATTTTGTGTGAAACTGTGGTTAAGTAGCCGAGTAACCAAAACTCACTAAACTACGAAAACGATAGCATGATCAACATGCGTTAACTTTTAAACATTAAATTGCTTGATATAGCAGCATCTAGGCTAAAGTCCTGTTCAGGCAACACACTTGTAAAGTTTAGCATGACAAACGTTGCATGCAGGTGTTTTCTTTCAACAAGAAATGTATGAGTTCTATATATTTTTTTATGTCTGATAGCCATCAAGATATCTTGGTGGTCTTCTGTTGCGTTGTGGTCTTTCGTTCAAGTCATTGTTTTGTGCATGGGTAGGTATCGTCTCATTTTCATCTGCATTTGCTTCATCGTCACTCATGTATGCGTCCTCATTGTTATTCATTTCGCGTTCATTTCTCCTGTATGCATTCTGATTGATTTGTATTTTCTTGAAATGAGATACATCTCTCGTGATTGTTCGTGTGTTGTTTTGAGCTGTTATTTGTGAGCTTTTTCTCTTTACTACCACCGAGGGTAAGGGGTCATAGAAGGGAATTAACTTTCCCTGCTGCTTGTTTTTGACTAGTACGTTGTCTCCTATCACGATGTCAGATTCTTTGACATGTCTATGTTTGTCTGCATATGACTTCATCTCTGCTTTCTTTTGCTTGTCAGCCTGGTGTATCATCTCATCCATCTCTTCATGATGCGCAGATTTCATTTTGACTGAAATCTGTGGAAGGCTAGTGCGGATGGATCTTCCGTTTAACGCTGTTGCAGGAGCAATTCCTGTGGTGGAATGAGGCGTAGCCCGGTACTGTCTAAGGAATGTCCATATGTTAGTTTGCCAAGGTTGACCTCCTATCTCAGAGGTTTTTGTTGCTTTGTTCAGAGTGCGCATGAATCTTTCCGCTTCACCGTTGGCTTCTGGCCAAAGGGGGGTTATGCGGTGATGCTTGAAGTTTAACTGTGCAGCGAAATTGCGGAATTCATCTGACTGAAAGGGTGGTCCGTTATCAGACTTTACAACTTCCGGAATGCCTTGTTCAGCGAAAATCTTGTCAAGTTTTGGTATTGTCGCTTTAGCTGATGTAGATGTCAGAATCTCGATAGCTGGGTAACGTGAGTACTCGTCCACTACTACTAAGATGTAATGACCCGATCGAAAGGGTCCGCAGAAGTCAATGCTTACTTTCTGCCAGGGATAGTCTGGTAAAGGACTCATCTGCAGTGGTGATCTTCGGACTCTTGGTGTAGCCGCTTGACATGGAATGCATTCCTTGACTTTCTGTTCAACTTTTTCTGCTATGTTCGGGAACCAGACTTTGGTGCGGAGAAGTGCTTTAGTCTTCGATATTCCTTGATGCCCCTGGTGTGCAAGCTCAACGACACGGTCTGTTAGTGATTTGGGGATGATGATGTTGTCTTGTTTGAGGACGATTCCATCGTCTGTAACTGATATTTCATCTCTTATGTTCCAGTAGCATCTGTGTGTGTCTTTGATAACATACATTGTGTTGGTTCGATGATGGTTGATGACTGTCTGAAGATCATCATCTTTTTCTGTTGCTTGCTGGATCTCTGTCTGTGTTAGGGCTATTGGAGTGGAGTGAACTTTCACAAAATTCACGTAATCTTCAGCACTTTCTGATGACCTTTTCAGATTCTCGGTCGGATTTGGATGACGTGACAAATAGTCCGCTGGATTGTCTTTGCCGGTGCTGTATTTCACTGCCATGTCATATCCTTGAACTTTCAGGAGCCAGGACTTGATCCTCGCTGACGGATTGATCTTTGGTTTGGTGAAAATAGGGACGAGAGGTTTGTGATCTGTGACCACCGTAAAACGCTTGCCGAATACGTAGAGATGTAGACGTTGTACAGCCCATACTATGGCGAGTGCTTCTCGTTCTATTTGACTGTATCGGGTCTCTGTTGGTTTCAAAGAGCGGCTGATGTAACATACATTCTTTCTATGACCTTCTTCGTCTAGCTGGACTAGTATACCCCCTAACCCTACCGGGCTAGCGTCAACCCATATTTCTGTGTCTCTCTTGGTATCATAATATGACATGACTGTATTGCTAGAAAGGGCGCGTTGCAGGTTCTGCAGAGCGTCATCTTGGTCTTCTGTCCAAACGAATGGAGTATTCTTGATGGTTAGTCTGCGTAATGGCTCAGTAATTGTTGCCAAGTTGGGGATGAATCTGGCGCTGAAAGTTGCCATGCCAAGTAGGCTACTGATTTCAGCTGCTGACTGTGGTGGCGGGGCATTCTTGAGTGATTCCACCTTCTTTGGATCTGGTGATACACCATGCTCTCCAAAGATCAGACCAAAGAATTCAAGGTTATTCTTGCTGAATACACATTTGTCGCCATTGAGTGTGAGCCCTGTTTCTTTGAGTCTTTGCATGAGTTGTTTGAGTGTTTTGTCATGTTTTTCCTGTGTTGGTGCATGTAGCAATATATCGTCAGATATGTTTAACACCCCTGGTATGCCTTCTATACTCTGTCTGATGGCTTCTTGAAATACCTCGCTGGCCGAAGATATGCCGAAGTTAAGGCGCTTATACCGCTTCAAACCAATGTGAGTAGCAAAGGTTGTGATATATCTGCTCTCAGGGCTTAATTCGAGTTGATGGTATCCTGATCTTAAGTCGAGTTTGGAGAAGTATTTCGACCCATTCAATTCTGCAACGATTTCATCCATGGTTGGCGTATCGTGTCTCTCACGAATGATCGCCTTGTTGGCGGCTCTCATATCAACGCACAATCTGATTTCATCTATGGATTTTGGTTTTGGCACCGCTATCAATGGTGATACCCATGGCGTTGGGCCTGTTGCATCTTCAATTATGCCTTGATCTTGAAGTTTGTTTAGCTGCTCCTCGATCTTATCTCGGAGTTGAAACGGGATTTTCCGATGCGTTTGGGCCACTGGCGCCACTTGTTCATCGATGTGAAGCTTGACAGTAACATTCTTCAGCTTCCCTATTCCTTGGAAGACTTCAGGATATTGGTTGATGATGTCATCACTGATGCTGTGAATGGTGTTAATGTGAAGAAGATCTAAGGCTCTTGATGTGTATTGACCAAGAAGGCCTGTAGCTTTACCTTTCACCACGTAAATATCAGCGTCGATTGCGTGTTTGTTGGCACAAATCGATGCCTGAAATACACCTATAATTGGAAGGGGGTCAGGACTCAGGTATGGTCTCAGCTTTATGTCTGTGTTACGAAGTTTGATATTATATGTTGTTTTTTGTTTGATTTTCTGGTACGTTGTTTCATCGATTATGTTCCATTTGCACCCAGAATCGACACATATGTGTACTGGTGTGTTGTTTATGTGCACTGTCAACATTGATATGTCATCTTGTATGTTGTTACATGTATTATGGAGAGCGAAGACATGACAATCATCGTCTGAACTGTATTGCTGTGTGTAGTTATCTTGATCAACCTGATAATCATGCTCCCTTGATGCTACATGTTTTATTTGGTCGCCATCATTTCTCTCTGTGTGTTTATCTTGATCAACCTGATAATCATGCTCTCTAGACTCTACCGAATTTACCTGATTACCATAGCCATTTCTCCTTGTGTGATTTCCATAATCATTTCTCCCTGTGTGATTACTATACTCATTTCTCCCTGTGTGATTACTATACTCATTTCTCCCTGTGTGATTACTATACTCATTTCTCCCTGTGTGATTACTATACTCATTTCTCCTTGTGTGTGTACTTATATTTGATGTTTCTCCAGTGTGTTTCTCATTTTTGTTAACATTTGAACGTGATTGTGCATTACCGCGACTGCGGCAAACGCGGGCATAGTGATTCATTTTTCCACACGACGCGCATTGTTTTCCTTGAGCTGGGCAAGTACCTGCATGCGGATAATCGAATCCACAAAGATAACATTCTCTGTTGTTTGAGTTCTGAGTTGGTCTACGAGTGGTTTTTTGTCTGGTGGATTGTATCTTGCCTAGCGTATCCGATGAACTAGCGCTTAAGTTTTGGGACCTGCTATTGGATAGTTCTAGCGTGCGTGCGATTTCCAATATCTTGTCAAGGGGACGGGGTTTCTCCATGGCTTTCTTTCTCAGTACTTCTGATGTACAATTTTCAATTATCTGTGTTTTAATTTCTCTCTCTTTGTCTTTAAAGTCACAATTCATTGCGAGTTTGCGCAGTCGGGTGCAGAACATGTCTACGGTCTCGTCACCCTCTTGTCTGGTACGTCTGAACATGATTGTTTCAAAGTCAATATTTTTCTTAGGATTGAAGTAATTATCAAGTGCATCTGTCGCTGGTTTAAATTCTTCTTCTGTACCAGTTTCTGGAAGAGTATCAAAGATATCATGAAGAGCGGGGCCTCCATAGTGCAATAATAAGGCGCGCTGTCTGGCTTCTGATTTCACGTCAAAACCTACCATCGCAGATTTGAAACGGCTCAACCACTTTGTCCAACGAGTGGACAGACTGGGAGGGTCAATGAATGGATCGAATTCTGGCAGATTAGGCATTGCCATTGTGAGATAGAGGTGTATCAAAACGATGTGTTGATCGTCAATAAGAACCAAAGTTTAATCAGTTCGAGTTCGCTATTCTGAATCTGAGCACTGGTTCTGGTAGTAAGCTTATTAAGCTTTATTTCAGAAATAAATGTGATACAGACTTATCTGGTTTGCTGGATTCTCGTCCGTACTCGTCGCCAATGAAATATACTCGTAGTTTGGAGTCACAAAACACTGCTCAGGTGTATATAGATTAACAGCTTAGCTTTTATTTACTGACCTCGAGTGTCACCGTGTGTGTATGGGCGCGGCCATGTTTTGTAGTGCCCGGCGATATACATTTCCCCAGTGTGTATCCTCAGTAGGGTTGAGCGTATAGATATTACAGACACCTGCCTCTGGATCCTTTGAACGTGAATGATGGAATCACAGGTATCGATCATTGATTGATCAACCAACCCGGAATTCATGGATATTACTTACAATCCCATAACTCTCCTATTCGTCATTGGGCATAGTACTGAGGGTATTTACATATCGTCAAACAAGGACTAGATTTCTTCGATCAATTATTTATTATGTGGATATCTCTCTGCATGCACTAGCCTGATGGTTTCCATGCAACTGACTATCAATTTTCATGCAACCTAGTCAGCAAAATATTTATGACCAATGTTCATCTTTTTAAATGGAGTGACATTACTTACATTCCTGCTCTACAATAAGGGTTCGTATTTCACTGGTTACTTCCGTCGCTTTCTTCAATTACTCCTATATTACTATTTCACTGGTTACTTCCGTCGCTTTCTTCAATTACTCCTATATTACTCCTACAACGCAAAAGATAGTAGGATATTCCCACCAATAGTTAATCTAGTCTATATACAGTATAAGGTCATGGCATTCACAATTGTATGTGTGGATGGACAATAACAAGGTTGACCTCACCCCAGTTAATAATACCCATGCATAAGCATTCTCCCCAATGTACTTCACATAGTATAGTGTGACACAGTGTCACCATGTAACAAGATAGTTAGTTGTCAAAACATTAAAGTATTTTCCACCAAGCATGAAAAAAAAATGTTGAAATCGAAAATGTACTAAGTATTGACACAGCATGGAAAAATATCGAAATCAAAAATCTTTTGGACCAAGTGATGAATTTCAATCACTACAAAAATTTACAAGTGTTTTTCCCAAAAACACAAATTTGGATCACAGAAAACTTCCAAGTGTTACAGAACAAATTTTGATCCTCCAAAATTTTCTAAGTGTTTCACCAAAAACACAAAATCTGATCCTCCAAAACTTTCTAAGTGTTTCACCAAAAACACAAATTATGATTACAGAAAAACTTGTAAGTAATTTGGAAATTGAAAATATTTCCATAAATCGACTAAGTAATTTCTCATTGAACATAAAAATGTGAAATGTCAAAAATGCTCTAAGTGTTGGATAAAGCAAAAATCGACTAAGTAATTTCATTGAACATAAAAATGTGAAATGTCAAAATATGCTCTAAGTGTTTGACTGAGCACTAATTTTGGTCACAAAAAAAACTACAACCCAAAATCAGCAGATTACATTACACAATGCAATAAGTCTCCAAAACGGTCCAACCAATCAGAACAAACATGCCGACTATTCCGCAGCACAATCAGGGGTCACACTTTGTGTACATGACAACCCTCAATATTATAAGAAATTTTGAATGATTAAAAATCATTACCACCGAAAGTATTCAGGAATATTGGAATACCTATTTAACTCTAGCATACAAATATATACACATCATCATAGTAATTTAACATCCGGGTCACCTGTTCTGTCCAACACACAAGTAATAAAATACAATAATTTGCCATGCAAGTTCCCTGTATTTACAATACAGTGATCATGAATCATCTCTGATGGTTTGGTTTCTATATCAACGCGATAAGGAATGATGGGATATTGTCACAAAAAGCCTACCCAAATACTAGATAGCAGTAATAATCAAAAAGATAAAGCACAGGCTCAATTTATACGCGGCACGCCCATCCCATGTTGTTTAAGAATACATAATAACATATTCACTAATCGCTCCTACCACACCATGGTCTCAATTTACATGTTTACACAATCCAACACTGAATCATGATAGCGTGACAATTTTGGTATAGAGTAATCACTTATCCATAAAACAATGACTCAATTTACATTCATAAAATATTTTGTGTGCACTGGTAATTTATAATCATACACACTACCATTGACATGCAAGCCTGAATAACTAATCAAAAATCAGACTAACAATTAGCTCAGGAAGAAAATCCTAATCCAAAATTTAGAGCATGAAAATCAGGAACAGCTGACTTCATGTAACAATCCTAAAAATCATTAACAATATTTTAATGTTCAGAAAAGTGCAACTGAAATTCCCAGAAACACAATCTCTACTGACAAAGTATTATTTGATACAATAATTTGGAAACACACTGTAATAATTTCAAAATCACAGCACGACATACAAAATTTGATAAACAGGATTATTATACGGCAACCATACAAAATCACCACATAATACAACGTAATTTGGTGAAGCGTACTATTTTTAGTACACTCTGTAATGATTTCTACTTCTGAACAAAACAACCAAAATAAGCCTACCGTCTACAATTTATCGTATTTTCTTACGCCGAGTTACTATAGCAACACCCAGAATGCACTTCGCACCTTTCGAGAATTTTCTAGAATATCATGACGTCATCATCTCAAATTGATTTACGCGTACTGTTTTATGCACACAAGTTTGATCATTCTCAACAAATTCAATATCTTTTAAAAACTGCCCAAAATCATTCCAAACACGTAAATCAGGGCTAGTTTTTCGTCATGCATAACGCTATACGACATACTATCACTAACAATCGACTTTTTGAAGTAATTTGACACAATCAAAAAGAGATATTTGGGGTCTCAAAATACGGTGTCAAAGTGATGAAAATAGAAATAAATGCCCTATTCACACACTGTTAAAAATCACGGAACTCATGTATAAAAAATCTTGCATCTACCTTGTCCACGAAAACGCGTAGAAATCGCTCAATTTACAGAATACATGAATCACAATGGTCCAAGAATGTTCTATATACATCTATAGTACTTACAATGAAAGGATGTCAACCAAAACGTCCGATTTCCGAAAGATTTGGATGTTTTCTCATACAGCGTTCCAAGTTTTCTTCGCACGCGTTTCAGCTAAAGATGGTGTTTTGGTTTTTCCTCGCTGTACCGCGCACGCCCGAAGCAATTAACTATGCAAATTAGCCAATTAGCAACTCTAGTTGTCCCCAGATAGGTGAGGCCGATCAGGTAACGTACAGGCAACATCCCAAAATGAAATTACAAGCGGCGCATAATAAAAATAGGTCTTAAGGGTATTGCAACCGTTTGCAATGATCTAATAATTAAATACGTTCAAAACCTCTACAATAAGCGATTCCCGCTACACTTATCTGCAATAAGTGCCACTTGTGAAATTGTGTTTTCACTAGGGCACAACTTAAAGTACCTCTAATATATAACAATTGGCAGCTATTATAGATACAGCCAATTCACATAACTGAGATGTAAGTGCAATGCAAAATGTTGTATCTGCTATTGCTGACATGTGTTACTTTTTGTTTGTATCAAGGGGTATGCTAGTATTGACTGCCACACATGATAACATCTGGCAGCTGTTGCAGATGGACCCTTGTTGCACTAAACCTCTTAAACGGACCAATACCAGTTGAGACCCCTCTCTATCAATTACCCATGAAAGCTTCCTACAGAGAGTGATGTCGGTGTCACCAACTAATCACATTACTAGGGTATATGAGGGTTAATTGGAACAATAGGTTAGTTAGAACATTGATATTCCTTTCATTCAGGCATTAATCAATTTATGAAATACTGCCACATGTTCCTGTTAGCAGCTTCATATGGTGGATGCAGCTCATGTTCCATCTTACCCCATCTCCCCTACCATTACTTGAATAGTGGTAGCTCTGGCTTGTACATTACATCAGATGAGCAAAGAGGGAGACAGTTTATACAATGTACATGGTATGAAAAGGCCTGGATTCCGTTGTCATGGGTAATTGATAGAGAGGGGTCTAAAACACTTTCAACTACATGTAGTAACTATTCTATGTTTATAATTGAAAAGTGCTTTAAACAAAATGGGCACATGTGTATGTAATGGATAAAAGCAGTTGAAGATGTTGTTTGTATTGACAATTGGCATGCATAGTTTCTTTGTCTTTTTTAATCTTTTTAAAGTTTGTAAATTTGAATTTTTGTTCTACTTGGAAGATTCAAGGGAATGTTACATTGCATGTACAACAATATTAGAATTTCAGTGTCAAAGTGTCATTTGAATTTTATAAGAAGTTTGAAGACAAAGTTCCACAAGTTCCCCTAAAAGACAATGAATAGCACCCCTGTAATTTTTCTTTTTTTGTGGAAAAACTTTGGAAATCTGACCTTACATATTTACATACCATAAAACATGGTGTTTTTTGTTATTGCCTTAAAAAAGAAGAAGTTTTTTAGGGGGGTGAGGGGATTGGACTGTTAAATAATATAATCTGTTTAATTTCAGACACATTAGAAATATTATCAGTAGTGAGAAAAAGCGAACTTGTTATTGAATATCTTTTTCAATCAGTAATACTAATAGAGATTTGTTTTTGTCTTTCACATGGTGAATTGCATATATACAAAACTATTTCAATATACAAATTATTATCAGTATTGTGATGCCAAAGGTTATCTATTAGGAAAATACTTGCTAGGATGTTTTATACCATCATTGAACTTTATTGAAGCACTGTGTAAAATGATGATGCTCATCGTGCTTTAAAGCCAGTTTTAAGCTTGAAACTACTTTCTTTATCAAGGTATTTTGAAACCATGTAAAGAGTATTGACCTATCTACATTGTATGACATGCTATATTTTCTTTTCTGGTGAAAATACAACCCATTTAGAGTACTTGTGTACCTTTTTTACTCTGAATGACCTAAACAGTATTTGAGACGAGATGCTTTACAGCCTAATTTGAGCATGTTAAAATGTGTAACTCCTAATGACCTTTAACCTCGTGTAGTCATTCCATGTGCAGCAGATTGATACAAATCTCTGTGCATGTTTCAAAATTTGCATCTGTCTAATTATCTAATAGTTTTGTTTTACGCAGAAAGTTTTTATGTGAAGTTTAATATGGACCCATGTTTAATATAATAAGTTGCACAATGAAATAATTAATCATCTCAATTGGAATTATGATGAAAACACAACATTATTGACTGTTGTTATCAAATTTTCAGCTTGATATCAAGGTTCAATGTACAATGATACCCAGCATGCATCTGCTCTCTATTTATCATTTTGCTTGATAACATGTTTTTGCTTGATTCAATGATGTACATTTGTTATAAAATGAGTGCCTATGCTGGACCCTGTGATCCGATAATCATGTAAACAACCCAAAAAGTCAGCCCTACATGTAGCCCTGCTGTTTCACTACAACTTATTATATTTTTGGACAGCGTGTACTATTGGGTGTACTGTTTAAGCTCCTCCACACTGTCAAATGCCTTTCGGAAGTCTGAGAAAGCCATGCATCTTTTTACCTTGAAAATTATAGTGTCGAGTTGGTGTGATGATGGTAAGCCTTCTTGGACTTCTGAAAGACATTTGACATGTTGTGGAGGAGCTTAAAGGTACACACAGTAGTACTGCACGCTGTCCAACACATTTCTTAAGTTGTAGTGTTTTGTATCACCAGTTCACCACTGTTCACAATAAATTATTATTTTGTGACTACATATTGCACTAAACCAGGAACCAAATAAAAAAATTGTTCAAATTTAAAATGGTACGTAGCCTACATGTATAATTAAATCATCACAGTGCATTTTGTAAAATTGTTCCCAGTCCATGTACAGTCAGCATTAAATGCAACTGGCATGCACAAGTGTTTGGGTCTTCAAATATGCAGTGAATGAAAAGAAATTGTCAGGGCAATGTGATATTGAGCATTACAACACTTTTTTTACTCTTGAAAAACATGCCTTAAAATTGGGTAACACAAATGTAAGGTCTTATTTTTTAATGATTCCATTCAAATTCCAGCACATTTGGAAACAAATTCCAATTCCATGTTTTATAGAAACTGCTGTGGCATGCATAGCCTACCAGAATTTTATATTGTTCTTTCTTACATATCTCTGATTGCATTTTAAGCTGGTTGGAAATTAAACTGTAAGGGTTGATATCATTAACTAATTACATGATATCATGTTTAATGGTTAATAAGGGCTAGTGAAATAAAAGCAGGCTTCATCAAATTGAATAATGACATCCATAGATTTGCGCTTACTGTTACTCCACAGGAAGAAAAAAAATTAAACATATCTTTGGTACTTTAGAGACCAATTACACGATGTTTCAACCACTTTATGATCTTGAACAGGCTTCAAATTAAGATGGAGAGGGTGTAAATTTGAAAGGGCCCCATCTTTCTTCGAGGCAATTATGTACTTTTGAATGTAAAGTGAAATCATCCAAAAATGGAGGGCATGAAGGCAACTGGAAGGGCATCCAACATTCCAAGGCAATTGCCTTAAATAGATGCCTTTGATTAATTTGCGCCCTGGTCTATGTAACCAGTAAGCTTAATTGGCTTATAAATACGTAAATATTGTTATATATTTTTTATAAATCTGAAGACAAAACTCATAATTGGAATTCTTTAAAAAAAATTACTAATGCTCATCACACTTTGATCATCCAATTAGGCCAAAAAATAAATTGTTGTGTTGCCCTCAAGTGCCAAAATTCTTGAGGCTGGGTCGTTCGACCAGTTTTCCTTTTCTTTCTTTCTATTTTTAAGACAAAATTGGTTAAATGTCAATTTTACTATGTTTCTAGTGATAATATTCAAGCAAATGTATTCATCTCAAGCAGAAAATAGTAATATTTTGACGATTTGGGTAAAATTTAAATCCTAAAAAAAGAAAATCAAAAATTGTGACCCTGATTTTTTTAGATGTTAGGGTCGGTCGCTGAGGGCAACACAACAATTTTTCTGTTTTTGCCTTAAGGCCCTGTCACACCATAACGTATCGCCTCTACGTATGCCAACGTATGCGAAATATCGAAAAATACGTTGGTGTACGCTGATATAAGTTAGGGGTACGTTGGGGATACGTCGTTTACGTTAAGGGGGCTGTGCACCTCCAGGTACAGCCTCCGTAAAACTGCCGTAACTTCTTTATTATTCAATAAATCTATATAAAAGTATACATTTTCTTGCAGAAAAGGGTTCAATGAATCCAACCATGATCATGAAATTGACCATTTTGGGAGAAAATTATAAAAAACACGTTTTTTGACCCATTTTAGGTTTGGAAAAGATAACTCAAAATATATTTGGTTACATTTTATCATACTAGTTTAATTATATTCCTCATGCAATTCCCTAGGAATCGTTTTTTTTTTTAAATTTTAACTTTATTATTTTTTGAATTATCGAACAAAAAGTGCCAAAAAATATGATTTTTTACCAAAAAACGTGATTTTCACGATTTTGGAGGTTTAAAAACAGGTTTTTTGGCACTTTTTGGTCTGTAATTCAAAAAATAATAAAGTAACAATTTAAAAAAAAACACGATTCCTAGGGAATTGCATGAGGAATATAATAAAACTAGTATGACAAAATTTAACAAAATATATTTTGAGTTATCTTTTCCAAACCTAAAATGGGTCAAAAAACATGTTTTTTATAATTTTCTCCAAAATGGTCAATTTCATGATCATAGTTGGATTCATTGAACCCTTTCCTGCAAAAAAATGTATACTTTTATTTAGATTAAATGAATAATGAAGAAGTTACGGCAGTTTTACGGAGGCTATACGAAGGTGCACATCCCCCTTAAGAGCACGCTGTGATACGCTGTGACAATTTGGAACACGTCGAGCCCGCGAAAAAATATTGAGCATGCTCGAAATTTCTCGACGTACTCAACGTGTGCTTAATACGTTCTGCATAAGTTCCCGGTAAGTTTGTGGTACGTTAAATATACGTTGACATACGCTGACATACGTTAGTGGTACGTTACTCGTAAGTTGGTACGGTATACGTTGATGAACGTAGGTTGATGGGAAACGTACAACCAACGTAGTGATATCGAGTTGATAACATATATGTGCCGTATGTCTATCGTACATGTATGCCTGACGTATTTCCAACGAGTTTCGACGTATTTTCACGTATTCACCTTATGCCGGGCGATCGTGTAAGGCCATGTCACGTATCCATAGCGTATCCATAGCGTATTGAACGTATACATAGCGTATGACTAACGTATTGATAGCGTATCACTAACTTATAACATACTTATGACAGCGTATCACAGCGTATGCGAGCGTATGACTAACGTATGCTTGAAATATATGCCTTTGTCGCCTTGAATATAAATATAGAGGTTTGAAATCACCGGCCATGTTTAGAATCTGAAATGAACGGTACTTTTCCAAATGTAAACAACAGACACATTTTGATGAGAGATTTCAAATGACTGATGACAATTTGCGTGTGTAATTGAGCTATAATTTGGACATAGTAACTGCGTGCCTTGCGGTCATCCCACGGATAACATTTATTATGTTCAACTGATGTACATGCACATTCTACATGTGTGCGTTTTGAGTTTAATTTGTACTGTGTGCTCTCAGAATGACCCAATTTAATATCAAAGTGTTGCACTCGTTAATATTTAGTTACAAATAAATGTTGGTCTTCTAGAGAAACATTCAACAATAACTTGAATAATAATGTTGAGTCTTATGCAACAAGCAAAAAACACCGGTTCTAATTTGTGAAAATTAACTCAAAAATATTTCACATTTGATTAAACCTAGAATAATACCTTAAAAATCACCAAAATGCATCCAGGGAATTACAAAAAAATGCAGTTCGTTGAAATAAAATGTTTTGGTCAAAATGTTGTGTACATTTTTGGAAAATACATCAACAAATGACCGACGGACACTACCTTACCTTAGCACTTAGGCAGCATTATCAAAATCAATTTTGTCCAATTTTAGCAATATCATTTTTATTTACAACAAAAAGCAGCCATTTTGCAGTATTTTCGAACACTTTTTTTTACAATCTGTACGACCAGCGAGGACAAACTGGAGAATTGTGAAATCTTCTTGTATTGGAAATTACCTGCAAAATAAATTAACCTGCGGGCGGTGCTAAAAGTCTAGCCCTGATCAAAAAATGTCATATTTGCAGTCATAGGGTTGAGCAGTTACTTTCAAGTGTAGTAATACAGGAAGTAGTCTAGTTTTACACAAACATGTCATCATTTTCATCCAATGAGCTATTTATGTCATAACTTTGTCTTGTTTCAACAACCTTCAGTTGGATTTTGTTGGACTGGAAGTGTACTATTACCAGTATTTCACTTGTGAATGTTGTCAAGTTCACTCATTTTTATTCATGTATCACTCCACGATAACAAATTGCACGTTTAAGAAATGAACATTTTGACATAAATATATTTTGGTCCAATTTAATTTGTAATTTTTAACAAGTTTTCAAAAAAAAAGATTTTTTAAAGAAAAACAACAACAATTTTGCAAATAAATGATGATCGAATACTCCCTCTTAATTTTCATAATTTCCCCTGTATTGTAAAATATGCATCACTTGCTCCTCGTATAACATAATTGACTTCCCCCATCCCCCGGGATTCATGATGCGAATCATTTGTTATCCCTCTATATTTCATAATATATACACGGCTATTCATACCCTAAAGCTATGTATTATGATGAATAGTATTGAACATCGTCTAAACCCTTTTGGGAATGCGTCTTCTTTCCCCTCTGTAAAATCAAATATAGGCACGTCCTCCTAATTGCAATTCTATTTTTATCTCCTGTAAATTTTTGATTACATAATTTTCATTCCCAACCAAAAGTAGAATAATTTCACATGACAACTAATTCACGGTTTGGAATCCTGCTGTAGAAGTGTGAACTGTGCAGATTGTGAACCATTTTGCTTATAAATATTTTTTATATGCACAGTTTCATGAAAATATTTTACATAGATTTACATAAAAGATACATATTTATGCGTTTTTACTTTCACCATAACCGATGGAAGTCCAAAAAAAGTGAATTGAGCAAGAAAAATGCCTAAGTTAATAGTATAGCCTATTCTTAAGTAATACATAACAATCATCTTATTTTCATGTAATTAATATGGTGCTTTAAAGTATGTATTTGAATAATATTTTCCTTTATGGACATTTTTAAAAATGTTAATTTTGTTAAAACAGTTCAGAGGAAGCCAAACATGTTCATGCCTCGTATAGTTACGCACGCTTTTCTTTTCTCTTTGCTCTTTTTTCTTTGTCTTTCCATTGTTTACATAATTATCTGCCAATTATCACCCTTGAAATAATTATTTGATACACCATTGTTTAATGTGTCATTATCTTACAGGTGGTGGTGGTTCAAATGTAATAGGTTAAATCGTGGCTTTAAATCAATGCTGTTTTCTTTCTATATTTATTTTTCCTTCTTTTTTTCTCTTTTCTGTTGTCTTTTTCTTACTTTTTTTCATCATTATCTGCCATTATCACACCTGACATAATTATATACTTTCAATTCTGTAATGTTATAACATTTGATTATGTTACAGATGGAGGTGGTCCAAACGTAGGTGCAATCGTGGGTGCAATCGTCGCTGTGATAGTGATCATTGTCGTTGTAGTCTTACTGGTATATTTCTTAGTCTATAAAAAGAAAGGTAAGCTTTCAGGCAACAAAACACCAAGTTTGTCTTTGAAGACGGTGCGTGTAGCTTTTGACAGGCTAAAAGCAGGTTAGCTTTTTGGGTAAGGGGGATGACTGAAGTTGTAGTGGCCATGGTAACAGTATCCTGGCATTGTATACTTGTATAAGTACGGTGACCCAATTTTCAGCATTTCAATTTGTTAATTATATCACTATTTGTTTTATTTTAAGGAAAAATGAGTAACAGCCAAACCCAAATGGAATCAAGGTGAGATATCCTTAATTGAAATATTTTTAAACTTTCCACAGCTCTACGTCTATTTTAAGTATAGGGTCACGCGTTATGAACTCGCCTCCCAATAGGGTGGTGCCGTTACATTTTTTAGTTTCATGCTGTAATTTTCCTCTAAAACCACAAAAGCTATCTCAACAAATTTGGTATCATTTTAAAGCCCTAATAACAAGCTATCTGCCTGCAAAATGGCATTGGTATAGCTAATACAGAATGGGAGATACAGCTGTTTGATGTTTGGGGACCAGGGGTGGTGCTGGAAGGGGTGTTTCTGGAAGGGGTGCCGCCTGTACAAACTCAATGGGGATAATCCCATGTTTTGTTCTTTTTACAATAACTAGTCATCTCCTAATGTTACAAACACCATTCTGGTCCCATTTTAAAGGATAATTAGTAGTCTTTAAGTATGTGGTTCAACAGACTTGTCAACTATTTGTAACAACTAATTAATTATGGATAAGACAATGAACATCAGCTTTCATCCTATTCGCTACACAGTAAACATGAATAATCAGCCTCAATTTACCGGATTTATAAAAATGACAATAACAGAAAAAGTTTTCAACCTATGATAGCAAAAGTATACATTTTTGGAAAGCTTGTAACTAGAGGAATTCAGAAATGCAGTTTATATCAGGGAAGGGTTCATCCTTAAACAAATATTTTTGACAATTATAAAAATATATAAAATAAAAATTGGAGATATTCACTAGCCGGTATAATTACCATACCGACGTAGTAACTTTAACAATTATATATCATATAATGGGTAATTTCATGAGGAATTCAAATATGTAATGTAAATAATGATAGGGGTAGGTATAAAAAATATATGGATCTCGAATTAAAAATTAAAAACTCTGATATTTTCCCGAACATTTCCGATCATACCATTTTAGTTCTTAGTCGTACTATAATTTTAATGGCATATTTGGTTTCCTCATGAAATTTCCCTTCAGAAAATATATACTTTTACTACCTCAGGGGGGATATACAAGCAAATATAAATGTGTAAAGTTAAAATCATGTCGTGAAAGCCAAAATCCGTGTGTAACGCGAAAGGAGGCGAGCTTAAAACACATGACCATAGATGTTATATTTTCTTCGGTATTTCAGTAATAAAATCGCGCGCTACCCAGCACCTCTAATCTGATTAAACGAACAGCACAAAGATGATTACGTATAAAATTATGATATGGGCATGCACGCTTCATCAATTTACGTGATCGGCTGTTCAGTTTGATCGTTCAATAGTAGAGTAGTATTATGTACATGTATTACTAAGGCCGTTATAGGGTAAAATTGAATACGAACAGGGGTCTCATATCCCTAGCTAAATGTGACGAATAAAACCATCAGGTCAAATGAGCCGGGAATCACATCGAAAACTTGAAGATGTTCGTCCGCATTAATAGCTCGCCTGGTCGCGCTCATATTCCTTATAACTAATGCACATCCATGAACATTTGATTAATGCCATTTTCCAGTGGTTAATATCAAGCTACACATGCCTAGTGCTTTGAGCACAAAAGCATTAAAGGGCCATATCCAAACTCAAAGTGATTTTATAGCGTTTTTCTACCGATTTTACCCCGGTATTACAACGGTATTTTTTTCTATTGTTAAGAGCATCGGAAAAAGATCGGTGATTAACTAGAGCCTCTCTACTTATCTGGCGTTAATAATAGAACTATTGTAGTACTCTCGATGGCTCAATTAGTGAAGCAGACAGATCAAAGCGCGAGGAAGGTTGTGTTATATTCTTTAGGAAATACTATAAGCTTTTTAAATCCGATCGTAAAATGTTTACGTTCACCGCCGATCAATGTATCTGGTCGTCTAGACATATGAATTAAGCTACCGCTCCATCACGAGTGGGGCATGTTGTTTACTCTCACTCTATTCATCTATTGTTCGGCGCAGTATTGCCATGATCTTGTGAAAGTAGCCCATTTCCCCCTTCATTCCATTGAAATCAATGCTGAAAACATTTTGGCGATAGGTCACGTAACATATATGTATAATGGATGGGTGATGACGGAGGGGGCGTAATATATTGACCATCGTGTTTGGAAGTATTATACATTATAATACTTATGTATTGTACAATATACAATCCAAGTAATTAGTTTAGAGAGGATATTGTTTCCGACTTTTGTCCTTTCTTCAATTTTCGATACAATGCTCCCTATCAATAGAATATAATGGTCTTTGCTGGTTGTCAACTGTCACATCGCATTGCATTTGGCCTGTAACCCTTTGGAACATGAAACCACCATACAACTTGCGACATTTGACGCTCAATTCTCACAGCCCGAGTGAGCGCAATACTGAAGCGATTCTGTAATCGCTTCAGTATTGCGTTCACTACACTTATAAAACTCGCCCATTGCTTGTGTGGTAGATTTCGATCACGACAGGAGCATGCGCAGATGCGATTTTTGTGTAAGTGGTCTGTGATTTTGTCAATATTATATTTTTACTGTGATTTGTCGATCTGCATTAAATGCAAAAAGTAACAACGCCCCCGGCTGGACTCGAACCACCAACCTTTCGGTTAACAGCCGAACGCGCTAACCAATTGCGCCACGGAGGTGATCATTTACTAGGCTGTTTTGATTTGTCATGTTCACCCGTACACTTCCCCGTACACTTTCTTGCAAAGTCGGGCATCGTTTTTTCTCAAATGTTGCTTGCATATTGCCTTTGCTGTCGCCTTTAATACATGTGCTGTCACTTGAACTTGGAACCAACGTTTAATTTGAACTGTCTATTTTCAATAAAAAAATACTCCAATACGGGAAAAAAATCAGAAAAGCTCACAGACAACAAATAAGAACATCATTTTACTCGACCTAGAATTTCAATCAACGGATTTCAATCATCGGCAAAACCCGAAGATGTGAGTGACGTCATTTAGTGAGCTCATTAGCATAATTTATGTCCGTGAAATATACAATAGGGTTTTGGTAGTGCACTAGGGCTATGAGAATTGAGCGTCAAATGATTGCACAGCACCGGCAAGAAGCTGAAATCCTAAAGAACAATTCCCATTTTTTAAAAGGGTTAATCGCTTCATTATTTTAATTTTGAAAACAAAGTTTGGGGATCAGCAACGCATAAGAAATGTGATGCTTGAATAACTCCATACTAAATATATATTTATCAACGACTTTGCCTAATTTGTAATAGTCTAGTGTAGCATAGTGGCCACGCTCTAGCGCTCACACGCAGGAATCCCGGGTTCAATTCCTCAACCAATCATTATTTCTTCTCTGTCTGTTTTTTCCCTTTTCTTCTTATTTTTCTCTCTGTGTCTCCAATTTCTCTGTTTTGTTTTGTTTTGTTTTGTTAACGTTTTCGTTTTGTTATTTTTTGTTATTTTTTATTTATTTTTCTTGGGGGAGGGGCTTTGTTATTCATAAGACCTATTATTGTGTTATCATTTTTTTTAAAAATCATGTGAACCTATCCATATATTTGAATGCGCATGACAAGAAATTGCTGTGTACCGGTTAGCTCAGTTGGTAGGGCAGCGGATTTACAATGAACACTCATATTGATATATATACCATTGAATCGTAAGTTCGATCTCAGTAGTACCTTTATTTTGTACGTCCCGCGGTTTTTACCCATATTTATGATTATATTTACTTATGTTATCCCTTAATATTTATTTCTTCTGTTTTGTCTTACTTTTTTGTTGGGGGGGGGGGGGGGTTGTTGTTTTTGTTTTTGTTTGTTGGGGGCTTTTTGTGTGTGTGGTTTTTTATTGTTGTTTTATTATAAGGAGCTACATACGTAGTAGCAATAAAATTATAAGAAATAGAACATGGATTTTAACATTATTCGATACGAAATCGGATACAGTAATTGGACAGGTACAATTGAATGTTTTCCTTGTCCTCCTCGTGACAGAAAAACCAAATCCTTTTTGTAATCTAAATTATATTCAATGCTATATGTATTGAATATTGATTTAGATAATGTGATGTGAATACTAGCAATAGAAGCCATCCATGAGTCGGTCATATTTGTAGGAACTAAAGTCTGTTCCCAAATTTGAAAAGACTAATACTACAGATCAACACGCATGTTGACGGATACTCGTTTAAATAACCCGCCAAATGTATAGGTCATTCTTTGAACAGTAAGACTTGCATCAAATTGATCTGAACAACGAATACTACGGGAACAAGATCTTTTTGTTACGGACACGCATGAGTGAAGTGGATTCTATTGAGGTAATTCCTTGATGTATGACTGTGCAATCGATAGGGATTTACATAAGTTTCGTAAAATCGTTGAGTCATGAATGCAACCTTTGAGTTGGGAGGTGGAGGTGGGGGGGGGGGGGGGGGGGGGGTGGGAGTGGGGTATACTAGGGGTTTTGTACATTTATCAGACCGCGAATAGCTTTTAATGTTGTTCAAAAATTATATATAGGCCGAACGAAAATAACTTAAGAATCGTTTCACAAAGTACGTGATTTGTTATTCGTTAAATCTAATAAATCATAGACTCATTTTACAGACAACAACACCGTGTTGAAAAATCCGTGTGTATTTAGGGAATAGTTGAATGAGAACGATATTTGGGTATAAAGCGCTGAGGATTTCAGGAAAATCGAAATAGCTCAGTTGGTAAAGATTAGGACTCTCAATCAGCAGGCCGTACGTTCGAATCTTCGTGGCGGTTTATATTCCTTGTGCTCTATACTTAGAGCGGTCGAGTCTGGGTAGAGGTCGGTTAGGGTTTTAAGTATGCCGAAATATAATATTTATTATTGTTCTCTCATTATACGTCCGTTCGGGGTCTTCATTTATATTGACATAATTTTAACGTTATTTATTTATTTTGTATTTACTTTCTTAATTGTTGATGTTTATTTAATTATTTATCAATCAATTAATTATAGATAGGCCTAAATACAGTTTATTTTATTGATATAATTATTAATTTATATATTATTTATTTACATTAATTACTTAATTTCTTCATATTTATTATTTATTAGGTCACGGTCAGAGTGTATGCAACATTCTTAAATAGTCTAAAAACGCAGAAAAATGACACTATTTAGGGGAGTAAGATTCATAATGCTACTTGATTACACACATTATGCCTAAACCAGAAAACAATAACACGTTGTATGTTTAATGGCTCCCATATTGTTTAGTATTCAATGATATCATTATCCATGCTTGTACTGCTTACTCAAAAATCATCCACGGCTGAACAATAGTCTTTAAAGGCCACTTCAAGGAGGATTATTCTTATGACGTTAACGAGTGGATTACGATAAGCCTAGCAATGAATAGGCGACTACAAATATATCTCGTTTGAGTCGGGGTTTGAGGAGTGTCGCGATTAGCCTCTATCACCTGCCATGATAAAACCTGGCACTTGTAGTAGAAACCCGATAGGTGTACAATCTGGCAAATGGGTCGCTCTTTACGTCACAACGGGGGTCGGGTGAACACTGGTCAGCTTAATAACACAACCTTCCTCGCGCTTTGATCTGTCTGCTTCACTAATTGAGCCATCGAGAGTACTACAATAGTTCTATTGTTAACGCCAGATAAGTAGAGAGGCTTTAGTTAATCACCGATCTTTTTCCGATGCTCTTAACAATAGAAAAAAATACCGTTGTAATACCGGGGTAAAATCGGTAGAAAAACGCTATAAAATCACTTTGAGTTTGGATATGGCCCCTAAGTACATTTAATCCATTTGAAACATTGTTTGAAACACATTTTGGACACTGAGTAAGGCAACCGCAGATTTCGAATTTCTATGGAATAATACCCATCAAAACATACATCTGCAATTACGAGGATTGTGACTTCATAAAAACATACTGGAGAAATTGTTTTCATAATTGTACGATATCTTAGATTCACCAAAATGATACTTAAAAAAAATGTTTGTGTCCCAAATGAGAATTGGATTATTATTGAGTATAAAAGTAAACATTTTATTTCCTAGGACACAAAATCCTACCAATCTAACAGCAGGAGAGGATCAATACCAGGAACTTAATACGAAATCTCGTGAGAAAGAACACGCGTATCAGCAACCTGATTCAAGCGGACTTCCGCAACGCGTCGAGAACGAGCAAGGGCCTATGTACGAAGACTTGAATAACCCTTCAAATGATAATCAAACTACATACGAAGTTGTCGGAGATGAAGTAAAAGTCGGTGGTAATCAACAGTCGCCCATGTATGTCAATGCCAGGCCAACTAGACCCCGACATGGAAAACACAACAAATAGACGTATATATTGTTCCTAATACAGGACGGTAAATTTCATTTTAATGGTCCTTTACTACGTCCAGAGAGATTGTATATAGCTAAATGAAAAATAACAAAACTAAACAAGAGGGTAAAACGAAACCGAATCTTTTTTTAACATAATTAACTTCAATCTTAAAACAACAGACAGATATATAGATCTGACTATTTAATGACAGGTTGCCAGTAAATTTCTTTAATGATCTCCGTGTGTTGTTGTATTGTTTGTCAATTCGAATCCATGACTGCTCTATATCACTACTATCTGGTCTGTACTCTGTTGATCGGAGACGACCGGTTAGCTCAGTGGTTAACCCCCTGAGAACTACCGGCCGATTGGTTGAAATTTAGAATGTGTCAAATATTGTGCCAATCAGAGACGTCGTTAGAATAATTACAATTTTTAAAATTATTAGCATAAAATATTTATAAGCAAAACTGTAATTGGTCATCAAAATGATTATATCATGTAATTGACCAATGAGAATTATTGTACGAAAGACAGGTAGTGCCCAGGGGGTTAAAGCATTCGACTGGTGTTCGAAAGGTCACGCGTTCGATTCCCGCACCGGCTCATGTCCTTGCTTTTTGAGTTGGGAAATGAGTCGAGGCTTGTTTAATGTTTGTTTGAGTTGTGGAACTTGCGGTAGTTATCTGCCTCGTTGTTATTATTTAAGATTTTCATGAAACTTGAAATGAAAACGTTGATAGATTGAATCTTTGTGGTAATTGTTGTTAAGAGATTTACCACGGAGATGTAAGTGTCAGGTACCTCTTCCTACACACGATGAGCTGTGTCATATATCTTTAGACAACTCTCTGTTTAGATAAAGTAAAGTTGAGAATGAAATCGACCGACCATGTTCGAATGTTAATTTGATTTTACGAATATTTCTTGTTTATATAATTAAGACAATACATAAAATAGTGATTCCTTTTGTCCTGTCTTTCCCTTCCAGCATCCTCGAACAATACAATATGTACATATACATATCCATGTAAAAATGTAAACAATGGTTTTTCGTGGCTCAAATTTGCAAATAATTTAAACACACACAATCAAACCCATTCAAACAAACAGAATATTATTATACCATTATTGTGTAACCATATAATTGTATATGGCCATGTGTTTTGAACTCACCACCCAAAAAGGGTGGTGGCTTTGCATTTTTGGTGACGAATCATCCATGTCTCTCTTTTAACTCAACAGTTAAGAGTGAATTAGGGGTTGAGAGCACATTTTACTAAAACTAATTTTTCTCCAATATTAAAGGTACTGTTAATGTTAATTGGGTATGTACTTAAACCTGAAGTGTTGTAGGTTAAACAAATATCGCTACTTGGTCGGTCATGTGACCCGTTGCCATGGAAACGGCGGCCATCTTGGATCATCTTTTTTACTACGAGGACAGCTTGCGCGCAAGATATCTCAAAAACTATTTATCTTAGAGAATTGGGACAAAGAGCAAATGAAAGCTGCTTGATACGGCTATAGAATAATGAACTAGAATCGAAGCAATTGGACACTAGTAACTAGGGTAAGCATTTGATTTTGTGTTCACCAGAAAAAAATCATTATTATTTTTTTGACGTAGATGTAAACAAATATGTTCTCATAGGGTTAGAGTCTCCATTCTAGTTCATTTTAAAGCTTATGCCCAAATATGAAGGTCCTAGCCCCTTTAGTTTTCCAGATATCTTGCGCGCACGGTCGCAAAATGGTCGAAATTAGTTACGGAGATATCGTCAGTTAAAACTCGGGTCATTAGTAAATACGAATAATTAATACTCATTAAAGGTCATTTGTTGTATCAAATTAACTAAATTTGATTATAAAAAAAGTTTTCACATATTTAAGGCATCTTAGAACACTAAATGCATTAATGAATGGAGTAATCAAATCAGATATATGAAATTTTTGACCAGAAATGAGATACTTAAAACAATAGAATACATTATAATTAAATACATGCCTTAATATATCTTTGCAGAGGAATATCCGATTTTGTTCATTTTTGAAGCAAAATGAAAGCTAATTCTCTGGGCTGTGATCTCAAGCCAAAAAAACAAAATCCATAATATAAAACCTCTCAACCCCTAATTCCCCCTTAAATGTGGTAGAGCAATGGTTGAGGTGTCATTTGAAAGCCTATTTATCTAGCTACATAGTGTGAATAAATCAGGTATTTCTACAACTGTTTGGCTGAGATATGATTGATTATATTGTGAAAGTCAGGGGTGGTGGCGGTGGCAATTATACGTTCAATTTACAATAACTCCTCATCCCTGTATGGTACAAACATGATTTTGCTCTCATTTTATAGATTATTTTATATTCTATAAGATTCTGTTTCAACAAATGTGACAACTATTATGTAACAATTGTTATCATGAATCGATTGAATCGTCCTTGGCTTTCTGCCTATTCGCTACACAGTGCACTTGCCCTAATTCATCAGTTTTACATACATGACTATAACAACAAAAAAAGATTCAACCGATGATAGCAAAATTATACATTTTTGGAAAGCTCTTAATTAAATAGGGGAATTTTTTAAAAAGAAAACCGCATACTAACAGTACTATGCATTAGTTTATCATGGTTTATTGAACATGACCTTTTATCATTATATATATTTCAATTATTATTACTATTCTATGTCAGAGATCTTTACTTGTGCCATAAAGGCAACTGCTGAATATATTTCAGTATATTAGCAGTACTATACATTAGTTAATCATGGTTTATTGAACATGACCTTTTATCATTATATATATTTCGATTATTATTACTATTCTATGTCAGAGATCTTAGTTTGTGCCATACAGGCTATTGCTGAATATATTTAGTACATTAATTTATCATGGTTTATTGAACATGTCAGAGATCTTTTCTTGGTTCATACGGGTTACGGGTGTGTATCAATATAATTTTATTTTAGTGTACAGGCTGATTTCGACCCAACTTCGCAGATTCATTGTCCCCGGTGTTTAGAGTATGGGAAAACAGTTTGGTATTTTTATGTGATGACTACAACTTTCTCCTCCATAGGAACTTTATTTAACAAATAGATTGCTGTGGAGTTGCGTTACTTACAATAAAATGTCTCAATTTCCAGTCTGCACACGGAATTAAGTTCTGAATCCATATGTTAATTGTTCAATATAAGAAATATATAATTATCACTTGATTGAAGCAAATGTTATGTTAGTGTATGTTCTTTGCAAGCGCTAGCTTTCTCAAAACAGATAAATTGATTTCCCACAAATAATTTCAATCATATTTACCTTTAACCCCGCCTTTAACATATCTAATTTTCATTTGTTTTGATAATGGCTACGAATAAAATCTATGATTTTATTAATTAAGGTCAATATCATTCTGCTTCCCCTATAATATATATAAACAAATCAACACCAGCGTACGGGCATTGACTTTTATAATTTATCTCGAAACAACTCATTGTGTCCGATGTTTCATTACAGGGGTATCATAACGACCTTATGCACATGTACATTATATGGGGACAAAAATTAAACTTGGTCCGATTTCAACAACTAATTGTTCGTCTGGTTACAGAGTTACCAAGCATGTAATTTTTAACAGTTCATACCCATATACAGTCATCAAAAAAGTAACTATACAGGTAATAACTGGGCTTCTAATTCTAAAAATATATATCCTACCTAAAAATATTTAACGATAAAGTTATTGAAAAATTCATCTTCTTTAATATGTGATATTGCACGCTAGGATCAGATGATTATTGTGGAAGTAACACTCCAAAATGTAAGGTGAGTTCCGATTTTCATTGTCACATTTTTATTTTCTACACGCGGACCCATCTACGGGTACCTTATCGATAACCGGTAGTGCAATTGGGGGATGCATGCGCAGGTTGGACAGTCGCGGCCGTATTGTTCCGATGGATCAATACGCCACACACACGCTACCTGTCATACTCTCCCCGTGTTGAAATGTAAAATGTGAAAATGAAATTGTGACTACCTTACATTTTAGATTGTCACTTCGTCAATATTCAACCGATTCTAGCGTGCAATATCTCATATTCAAGAAGATAAATGTTTCAACAACTTTATAATTTAATATTTTTAGGTAGGATATATATTTTTAGAGTTGAAAGTCCATTTATTACCTGTATAGTTACTTTTTTGATGACTGTATATAGGAGACATGTCCCAGGGCCAGTTTATGTTATGTCTCTATCGAGACCTAATGGCATTTTGACCTGAGGGAAAGCAAATAATAGATGAAATAAAATTATCATTTCTGGAATCCGTATAGGCCCTACGGACAATTTGATATACATGTATCATGTTTTGAAATCGGAACAAGTTAAAATGTTGATTCCATATTACAGGTCGACGACCTTTTTACTCTTTGCTATACATTTCCTTGAGCTCACACGAACAAGTAACGTTTTAGTTTTAAAATCAATGAATTTTTAGTACAGGGATACTTATGTGCGCCAAGTCGTTTGAAGCTATGTGTGTTTCGGACCAAGATAAAGAACGTGTAGTATTTAGACCTGTCATGAACAGGCAACAACAAGTCATCAATAAATATTCACTTTTGTTCCCTGAACGATTGCATCTATTAAAGGCTGGGTTCACATAGGAGTATACTATTCGGGTATACGGTGCACGTTTTGCAGGGCACGCGTATAGCTTGAATCGAAACAATGTAATTTCATACTACCAGGTCACATAAGAGGGCACTATTCGAAAAGGCCGTATACCTGCGTATAGTGTAGTATAGTATAGTATACCGGGAATCGTGCGTGTTCGATTTTCGTGCACCGTATACCGGCCCGTTTGGAGGAAGCAGCTGCAATTCGTGTGTACAGGCGTTCTGAATTTCCCCAATCACGATTTATAAACAATGTATTGCGTAGAATAGGGTAAGTTAGAAAAATAGGACTCCTTTGTACTCATTTTATTGCAATTTAATAGACCGAGTAGGGCTCGCGTGCTATCCTATGTGACTCGCCGTGCCCGTATAGCGTATACCGAATACCGTATACCGTATACCGTATACCGTATACCGTATACCGTATACTTCTATGTGAACCCAGCCTTTAAGTGTCGATGTGAACAATATGCACACATTATCCATACGGTGCGCGTGGGTTCGACTTTAGTTCTTTAAAAACACTGGGTGGAGAAGTTATGTACAATAATCACACATAGTAAAATCAATCGGACACATTGAATGTATGTGATAATTTAATATGTTGAATTTGTTAAAAGCATTTACACTTTCACCGTGCCATCTTGTTTTAACGTAAGTTTTGTGTCACAACAGCCACTTCAAGCATTCAAGGGCCATGCTGTTGTCGCAAGAGACTACCAATGCCCATACCAATCACCGCTATATTCAAACATGCCATGTCATACAGGTGCTATGAAACACACGTAGTATCAGTTATTAACGACATTACAATAGAGATCATAATCACTGTACTAGCAAATCTTTGGTTAAATTGAAAGATTTATCATTGTTGACACCTGAGTAGTGGCAGCCATTTTGAATTGAGTTTAGCAATAGTGAAGTTATCAATCTAAACGTCGAGTGAGTCAAGGGTGGGACCGGTGGATGAGGCGCCGGTGGATGAGGCGCCCATAGGTTTCTACACAAAATAGCGGAAAACTAGAACTTTTGAAATTGATGCCATTTTAAAAGTATACATAGGAAAGTTTTCAAACTTCTTATATGTGTTAATAACATGTGCCTGCTACTATAAATACTAATCATTGCTAATATTGAATTGTTATCTAGACATTCTCTACTAGAATATGATGTTCAATTCAGGGAGTGTTTTAATGTAAAGAATACACAGTTTTATTCATTTTATTGATTAAACAATGGCCAAATCGCAGTCTCTCTATTTCATTTGTGTGACTCTTCGGTCCTTTTCTACCCTGGGTAGTAAAACATTTAACTAACAAATCCAGAAGTGTTTCTTCACAGAATTGTTCATAGATTCATGAAAAATTTGCTATTTAGACCTATTTTGGACTACCCTGTATTCAAAATAAAAGGAACTTTAACGATTTTCTTTTAAATTAAATAGTCCATGCTAACTAAAGTTCATAGAATATTATATACAAACCTTCATTTTATGCATTATTTCATCATAATTTTAGACACCCTGTACTTTTCCTGTGTACATTTTGGGCAAATGATTCTTGGAAAATTTGGTAGCACCTTCTGCGGTTCTGATTTTGGTGATTATTTTCAGCTAAACCTTAACTGTACTAACTATCAAAATATTTTGTGAGGAGCAAAAACGATCAACTTTTTTTTATGTTCCACCCTGTAAAAATTGTACACACCCTGTTTAATTTGATTCTTTTTTGCAAAAATGAAAAAACCTTGAATCATAAGCTTTCCAACAATATATAGTTTGTGGGTTAAGTATGTAACACTTAAGTTTTGTCCCGTTTAATCAGAATTGGTGCATTTCTCAACATTATTAGAAGTGAAACATTTGTTTGGACCAGTTTGTGACTTCTGACCATGGCTGTGTTCAGTACTGCATCCATGCACGCCAATTGAGGCACCAACCAATACAAGCCAAATTCCACATAAGGTCACACGTTATGAACTCGCCGTTACATTTTTTAGTTTCATGCTGTCATTTTCCTCAAATATTTTTTAAACCGCAAAAGCTATCTCAACAAATTTGGTATCATTTTAAAGCCCTAATAACAAGCTATCTTCCTGCAAAATAACAACTAATTAATTATGGATAAGACTATGATCATCAGCTTTCTTCCTATTCGCTACACAGTCAACATGAATAATCCGCCTCAATTTACCGGATTTATAAAAATGACTATTAACAGAAAAAGTTTTCAACCTATGATAGCAAAAGTATACATTTTTGGAAAGCTTGTATCTAGAGGAATTCAGAAATGCAGTTTATATCAGGGAAGGGTTCATCCTTAAACACATTTTTCTGAAAATTCTAAAAATATATAAAATAAAAATTGGAGATATTCACTAGCCTGTATAATTACCATACCGACGTAGCAACTTTAACAATTATATATCATCTAATGGGTAATTTCATGAGGAATTCAAATATGTAAAGTAAATAATGATAGGGGGTAGGTATAAAAAATATATGGATCTCAAATTTAAATAAAAAACTCTGATATTTTCCCGAACATTTCCGATCATACCATTTTAGTTCTTGGTCGTACTATAATTTAAATGGCATATTTGGTTTCCTCATGCAATTTCCCTTCAGAAAATGTATACTTTTACTACCTCAGGGGGTATACAAGCAAATATAAATGTGTAAAGTTAAAACCATGTCGCGAAAGCCAAAATCCATGTGTAACGCGAAAGGAGGCGAGATTAAAACACATGACCATAATGAATAGCCATCCATTCAATAATGCAAAATGAGTAAAAAGGCAGAAGTGGATGTAGGCCCTTTTGCAAAACAGCTCTTCATATATTGATTTGTACTTGCAAACTAACTGTCTTTTGTGTAAAGCGAAAGTTCCACCACTATAGCTGGTATAGATATGAGAAAAATGCAAAAATCTCATATTTTTTAAAGGGTATGAAAAATTGTGTGCTTAACTGTATATAAACTTTATTTTTTCTGGTGTGTTTTGCATTAAATACCCCGGGGTATGGTTGACTACTGGTATGACCCTCGAATCGAGCGCGACATCGAGCCCCAAAGTGTCTAATTTTCATCGAGCCTCAACTTAAAATATATGTATTTAGCGCAAAACGTATCGAGCCCCGATACAGTCTCAATGATAAATTTATCGAGTATAAATGAAACTGTTCCCCAAGGAAGACGACAAAAAAAGTGTAATCAGATCTCAAAAAGAAATAGAAAGGATTCGGCAGTGCAGTTGTTGGCCTACTTGACAAAGTCAGCAGGATTATTAAATACTCAGGATTATAAACACATCATATATCCACTAGCCACGAAACTTTAGTGTGATGGAGGGCAATGAGCTTTTGAAGAGGAGAGGAGAGAATGACGGGAGTGTCAATGTACCCAAAATAGACTAACATTACTGCAAAGAATTTGAGAACATAATTCGCTTGAGAACATTAGTTATCAATTAAAACACATTGATCAATTTATTAAACAACCAATGTTTGTGCATGCTAATAAAGCCGCTTAATTTCATAAAGGTCAGCTAAAGATTAATCTTAAGTTTGGAGTTAAGAAAAAGTTCATATTAAATTCTTCTTAGGATAAGAAAAGTCGAATTTAAGAAGAATTCCTTAGTAATTATGAAGGAACTGAAGACGTATTCTTCATAAGTTGTTTTATGAAATATTAGAAGATAAGGAATCTTACTTACGAAGAGTTCTAGGATTTAAAATGAGAACCTTTTCAGGATTTACTTAAGAAGATCTAAAAGTTTTATTATGAAATAGTACCCTTCTGGATATCCCGCTGCACAAGACGGGTCATAATAAAGCTATAAATGACCGAAAACCGTTAAGAATTGACCAAGATATGAGCAAACACAGCACAAATCCAGGGCCTTTCAGACTATTTCTACGGAATCCTGTTTGTTTATCTCTCTGTGTACTGTAACCATGCAGTCGGCACACATAACGCGTCGTAGTGCAAAATAAACCCGCACACGCTGCACTGACTAACCCACAGTAGTTAGTATTATATGCACTAGCGGCGTACCCTCGCTACGCTCGGGTCCCCGCTAGATGATTATGCCACATTACCTACCTCTGAAACCACATAAACCCCCTACAACCCCCCTCCCTCCAAAAAATCCAGGTTGATTAATGACCATATCCCTCCTAAAGGCATTATAAACCCCTACAACCCCCCACCCCCAACCAGGTGGATTTATAATCATAACCCTCCTAACCATTTCCCGTGGCTACTTCATTAACTCTTAACCTTATCCTAAAACATTTCCCGTGGTTTTACCCTCCCCCATACACCACCCAAACCAGGTTAATGTATAATCTCAACTCCTCCCTAAACCATTTCCCATGGCTACTTCATTAACCCTCGGTCCCTTGGATTGTTTGGCATGCCCACTTAAAGTAAAGAAATCAGGTTGCTTCATTATTCCCGTGTGGCTTCTGCGCCATGTGTAGGAGTGCGTGTGCCGCGGCAGTGAGCCCTTGCGCAAATATGCACGCGACGCGTTACCACGGTAAGATTACGCTGTGTAGTACGCGCAACGCACAATGTTGTTCAATTCTAGTTGCATTTATGAGCCAAATCTGAGAGGTTTTTTGCTGTTTTTGGAGCCAATTGTTAACCAATTTCATTGAAATAAACTTTAACACCCTTCCCGTTATTTCCTCTATCTTTCATGCAAATTAGGCGCCACTTTGATCACAACTAACGGAGAAATAAGGATAACAAATAAATAAACAAACACACTTCAATACCCGCACCAGATACATTGCGGGGTATTTGTGTTTGTGCGCTGTGGGAGTACACAATGAGTATAAATATGCATTCTGGGAGTTTGATTTTTTGTTGGTACAGGAGTGCACTACGGGGGTAATTATTTGTACTGTGGGGGTATTTTTTGTATGTACATTGTGGGAGTTGACTAAGATAGATGGCGCCATTCATATAGGTGGGTGGCAAAGTGTATGTTTTAAGATGACAAATAACACACACAAAACAAACAAATCGTTCTGGGGGTATATTTGTTGTTGCTTTTAACACGCTCACAGTATCCTCATATACCATTTGGAAACTGTTCATTGTGGGGGTACGCCCACAATGCCGAAATACTTCCACAATGTCAAATCATACTCATATCTACACCCACAATGTACCTCTTATAAGTACATGTACATGTTGGCGTACAATGACGTATAGACGGCGGCGAACGTAGGAGGGGAGGGGCCGGGGGTGGGTGGGTGCGGAAGTATGCCGAACTTGAATTCAAAATATTTTGAATCAACTCTACGCGGCGGCGGCGGCGGCGGCGGCGGCGGTGTGTCTTAGAATCAAAAATGTCTTTTTAAATACTATTTAGATCATGTTAGACCCCGCGCCGTTCTACGCGGCGGCGGCAGCGAATAGACCGTGAAGGGGGAGGGGGGGGGGGGGGGGGGGGGGGGGCATGGGTGTCAACTCCACGTGTCTTAGAATCAAAAATGTCTTTTTAAATACTATTTAGATCATGTTAGACCCCCGCGCCGTTCGGAGAGGGGGTTTACGGAAGTATGCAAAACTTACATTCAAAATCTGTTTTTGTTCTCATTAGAGCGTAGCGTAATACGTTTGAAATTATATTTTTGATATTTAAAAAAAAAAAATCTCCGAATTTTGTTCCTAGTAGCGAAAATTAGACCCTCGTATTTCTGCCATTTCGATAAATAAACATGATAAATCGTTTAAAGTAATCATTTACGTCTATGGCACGTGTCCGAGAAGTCTTAATGTCGCAGGGTCTTGCATTAAAAGACAGTGGGGTGGAGAAAATGAGCATTTATACACAGCACTATGGAGAAAAATTTACATAATCGTCGATATCTCGAAAAGTAAATCATTAATAAAACATAATATTTTTTCAAATTAACTTTTTTGGGCAGACAATATACGGTTCTTTTCTTTAAAAAAAAGAAAAAGAAAAAAAAAGAAAAAAAAGATAAAAAAACTAGATAATGACTAGAAAATCTTTGGTTAAATTGAAAGATTTATCATTGTTGACACCTGAATAGTGGCAGCCATTTTGAATTGAGTTCAGCAACAGTGAAGTTATCAATCTAAACGTCGAGTGAGTCAAGGGTGGGACCGGTGGATGAGGCGCCGGTGGATGAGGCGCCCATAGGTTTCTACACAAAATAGCGGAAAACTAGAACTTTTGAAATTGATGCCATTTTAAAAGTATACATAGGAAAGTTTTCAAACTCTTATGATGTGTTAATAACATGTGCCTGCTACTATAAATACTAATCATTGCTAATATTGAATTGTTATCTAGACATTCTCTACTAGAATATGATGTTCAATTCAGGGAGTGTTTTAATGTAAAGAATTACACAGTTTTATTCATTTTATTGATTAAACAATGGCCAAATCGCAGTCTCTCTATTTCATTTGTGTGACTCTTCGGTCCTTTTCTACCCTGGGTAGTAAAACATTTAACTAACAAATCCAGAAGTGTTTCTTCACAGAATTGTTCATAGATTCATGAACAATTTGCTATTTAGACCTATTTTGGACTACCCTGTATTCAAAATAAAAGGAACTTTAACGATATTCATATAGTTCATTTTGATAACCATTTTCTTTTAAATCAAATAGTCCATGCTAACTAAATTTCATAGAATATTATATACAAACCTTCATTTTATGCATTATTTCATCATAATTTTAGACACCCTGTACTTTTCCTGTGTACATTTTGGGCAAATGATTCTTAGCAAATTTGGTAGCACCTTCTGCGGTTGTTCTGGTTTTGGTGATTATTTTCAGCTAAACCTTAACTGTACTAACTATCAAAATATTTTGTGAGAAGCAAAAACGATCAACTATCCATGCACGCCAATTGAGGCACCAACCAATACAAGCCAAATTCCACATAAGGTCACACGTTATGAACTCGCCTCCCAATAGGGTGATGCCGTTACATTTTTTAGTTTCATGCTGTCATTTTCCTCAAATATTTTTAAAACCACAAAAGCTATCTCAACAAATTTGGTATCATTTTAAAGCCCTAATAACAAGCTATCTTCCTGCAAAATAACAACTAATTAATTATGGATAAGACCATGATCATCAGCTTTCTTCCTATCTGTACACAGTCAACATGAATAATCCGCCTCAATTTACCGGATTTATAAAAATGACTATTAACAGAAAAAGTTTTCAACCTATGATAGCAAAAGTATACATTTTTGGAAAGCTTGTAACTAGAGGAATTCAGAAATGCAGTTTATATCAGGGAAGGGTTCATCCTTAAACACATTTTTCTGAAAATTCTAAAAATATATAAAATAAAAATTGGAGATATTCACTAGCCTGTATAATTACCATACCGACGTAGCAACTTTAACAATTATATATCATCTAATGGGTAATTTCATGAGGAATTCAAATATGTAAAGTAAATAATGATAGGGGGTAGGTATAAAAAATATATGGATCTCAAATTTAAAATAAAAAACTCTGATATTTTCCCGAACATTTCCGATCATACCATTTTAGTTCTTGGTCGTACTCATAATGGCATATGTGCTGTGTATTGGAAATGCGACTTTTGAAAATGGGATATTTTCCTTTAAATGGTGCTAATCATGATTTATCTTTGTAGTTAGGGGGCAAATTTGGTATCAAATTATGCCTAAAAGATTCATCTAAATGCCTATCTAGCCTGTTTGGTCATCAACAAATTAATAATTACACAAAATGACATAAACAAAGTGGTATACTTTCTTTTGTTGAACCCTTTAGTTGATTTGTCACGTTTGTAATGGGATTTCCCCATTACGGTGTACAATTGAATCTAAACACGGAAGTTCCGCGGTGGTTAATACAACCAATTCACTGTGTGACACACACATCAGGCTGCTGATAATCAATAATTCATATATATACTATTATTATATATTATGCTAGCGCTAAAAGACAATGGATTTAACATCAGTAATAACTGTTTTCGCAACTTGTGGAGTTCTATTTATGATGCATGAAATTAAGGGTAAGAAATGTAACATAAAACAATATTCAGCAAACAGGCCTACATGTACATGTAATTTAGTGGTATGGCTGCCATGGTGGTACATTCGGGTTTATCTTCTTCAAATTCACCGTATGGTATGGAGCAATTAATTTCGGATGTCAATGCATGGGTTTCAGATGAGGGCAATCTATTTCAAGTTTCAAGCATCGAATTTTATATGGAGGCAAGATATTAATGAACAGTTCTGCATGGAGGGGGGCCTATTTTGGAAATCAATACAAATACACGAGTTTTCGACGGGGGAAATCCATTTCGGATGTCAATGCACGTGTTCTGTATGGGGCGAATCTATTTCGGATGTCAATTGTCAATACACAGGTTCTGTATGGGGGCAATCTATTTCGAATTTCAATACACGTGTTTTTGTATCGGATATCAATGGGCGTGTTATAGATGGGGGCAATCTATTTCGGATGTCAATGTCATTGACATCCGAAATAGATCGCCTCATCTTATACACGGATTGACATCCGAAATAAATGTTGCCCATCTAATATAGTGTGTTGACATCCGAATTATATTGCCCCATCTAAAATACGAGTGCAATTAACATCCGACACAGGTTGCCCCATTTAAAAACCCTTCACATGGTCATTTTCTAGCAGCTTGGTTTTTTCTATGGCGGAGAGCTTCATAATCTACTGAGTATTGGACTGTTTAAATTTTTCAGAAATTCCATCTAGAACTACAGTAATAGTATTTTAAAGTCAGCAAGTCATTTTACGTAGCATTTTACGCAAAGCATTTTACACTTAAAATTTGATAAACAAGGTTCAGAAAAGTACTAAAATAAAAACATCTGGAATTTTTCATACAAACCTCATGGAGACTAAATTTCAAGTTATAATCTCTATCTTGGGACCAAAGTTGGAAAATTGACTTGGAACTCATTTGTTAGGAATAGTTTGGTATGACCCAGATATCTTAATATTAACACTAGAGACTTCCGACGGGTTTTCCCATACCACCACACATTTAATACAGTGCACTGACATTCGAAATAGCTTGTCTAGTCTCCCATCTAAGAAAGTAAAAGTTGTTGATGAATGGATTGCAAGTTGAGCATATTGAAGGAAGAGCTGGGCATATTAAATCCAGTTCATGACCATCACATACAAGTGACACATGTGAACAAATTAATATCCTCCATTTATTTGGATTCGTGCGATCAAAAAGTTATGAAAAAATATTTCACTCCATTTGACATGAGGAAAATACAATCTTTATTTTTATACAAACAACTCATGAAAAAATATTTCACTCCATTTGACATGAGGACAATATAATCTTTATTTTTATATATACAAACAACTCTTCATTCACATTGCTTGATTTCTACGAATTCGTTTTATGTTACTTTGTATTTGTAATCGTTTTTGAGCAATAAGAGACTTGCATTATTGAGATAAGTGTTAACAAAATGTTGACTAAACTATTGGAAATTATTATTTTAAACAAACTTGATTTGATAGAACAGTTCTCATCTCTTTAAACTGTTAATTCTTGTGTTAACTAAATAACTTCCGATTGCGTACCTAATTATTTGTTATTGTTTGTGCAAAACTCTTTAATCATAATATTGCAATAATTTGCATGCAATATCATTTTAATTATCAGAGATTCAACGAAAACATGTTAATTAGGTTATTCTTTTGAATGTTGTTTTATTAATAAAATGTCAACAGGTACAAATTTTGTTGTGTTGTGTGAATAACTAGAACTGCAGACTTAGTGGTAACACCCACCCACTTGGCTTCATTTATGTATTCTTGGAACACTTTGGATTTCGCGCTTTTCCGTAAAATGTGTTTTAATTATGGCGCACAATTAGGTATTGTCTTGATAAAATGTTTCTACTCTTATAGTTGATGAAGAAATTGACAAATTTTTGACAAGAAGTATTTGTCTTGATTTTTATAAAATGAGACCTGAATATTTTGACTCACCCTGTAGAGCTAAACTCGTTTTTACCGTTATAGACAATTCGCTATATAATCGGTTAACTTCAGACAACCTATTCACGTATTCAACTAATGAATACGTATGCAATCAGAATAGCTGCTGTATAAAGATTTGTCAAAATGAATGTCTTAGTACACTTTGATTCGTAGACCATTGTATTGTATGGATTTACGATTAAGCAAAAATAATTCAAAAACAAGTACAATGAAAGCTACAATTTTAAATTTGAAACGATGGTAGGCCTACATATTATTTCAAAAGAACAACATTGCAACGATAATGCATTTTTTGTGCATAGATTTAATAGATCTTACCAATAATAAATGTAGTAACAAATTAGCTATATGTTGGCCTTTACGCATGATTCTAGCAGAATCTATGTATCCAATCCAGGTGATTAGAATCCCCATTGTACGTGTCTGAATGGAATTGATAATGATATGCACAAAATGATTGTTTATACTTTCGTTTACTTTTTAACATTTTCATTCAGGATGTCAAGGACAAGACCTCATTGGACCCATGAAAGACAAACAGGCTGTATTAAGAGGAAATACACACACATTCACATGCAGCAGGAGAACTGGGGTGGCCAATCGTGTTTCATGGTATGATGATTTACCTGGTGAAACCTCTCTTCAGATATCGTTTGGGGATGAGATAGTGACACCTGGTTCCAAGTATACAAACTTTGCAATTGAATCTCCTGATGCAGATACATTCAATCTTGTCATCAGTAATGCAGCAGATGAGGATGAAGGTTTCTATTATTGCAATTTAGCAGGCACAACTGACACATCAGATACAGTGACATTTACGGTTGAAGGTAAATTACATTATAAATAAGACAGTTTAAAATATATTGCAAATCTGGAACGTAAAAGAGGCTTGCTTGATAATCAACGACAGTTACGGTTGAAGCTATGTGTTCTTCAGCAAATCAAACCAATGAGATGAGCCGATGTTAATGGAACGATCTCAATCTTGCACATTGACTATTTTGAAGCAAAGTGATAATAAAGGACATTAACACTTACATTTGCTAGGTATTAATTTGAAATATTGGATTTCAACATCTCAGTTCATCAGATGAGAGGTTTATTACATTTAGACAAAAGCATGATAAGAATGCTTGCATAATTTGTATGCCTAAATGTTTGGTTTTATTTATTTCAGTGGGAGCAACATCCATATCAATGACTCAAGATGGAAACCCTGTTACCACAGTCACAGTGACAGAAGGAGAGACATCAGATATAGTCTGCACAGCTTTGGGAGCAAGACCCATCGTTGAGATATGGTGGTATCATCAACAAGACGGTGAATCAGAAAACAGAATTATGGCAGGTGTGATACAGACTAGCACATCTAATGGTGATGGTACATATGATGTTGTCAGTACACTGCAATACACTCCCGGTAATACTGACTATAATGGCGGTAGTATGAGATGTGAGTCGACTGGACAACTAGTTGCAACACCAGTGAATGCTGCTGCCACTCCGAGTGTGCAATGTAAGTACTGTATTTAAATCCCAAAGTCATTTGTGGTTTTTTATTTGTTTGGCAATTCCTAAAATTATTTTCACCAAAGTTTAAATCTGATAATAGCTGAGCTCCTTTTGTAATGAAAATTAATGAAAAGGAATTTACTCCACATGGCATTTAGATTATTTCATTGTTATAACTAGACTGAATAATGATGTTTTATGATCGCTTTTAAGAGAAAATTAATAGTCATCGGGTAGTATACATTCAAAAAAGGTCGATCATAATCAGAGGTCAAGAAGGGCATATTAGGGGTCAGTGGTCAGTGGATAATGCAGGGGGACATAAAAATAAACCTATGAACCTATAAACATAAAATAATAGACATAAAATAAACCTATACACCTATAAACCTATAAACATTCAACACATGCTTTGATTCCAACTATACTTATTGCAACTAATGCATCTCTTTGCAATAAACATTTTTGTAATTTTTCCAAGATTTCCAAAACTTTAATATAAGAAATTAAGGGGGGGGGGGGGGGGGGGGGGTGGATCGGCAATTATTTCATTATTCATTATTTCGGTTAATATACACGATGCATTTGAAATACCTCATAAAAACAGGTTTTTGGTAATTTAATGTGTTTGTCAACATAGTCAGACATTAATAATCCTGGCAAAAATTTCATATTTTCGTATCCAACAACAGAACCGCGTAAAAGGTTCATAAACATGATAAACTGACACTAAAGACAACAGTGGGGGCGGGGCGTTGAGATACACATATTTATCTAAATTGCGTCGGTTGACATTGATAAATAATTGTCTTACTTGAAAACTAAGTTTATAGTTTATAGTAGTTTAACAAAGAGTCAAATAATGGATTTTCAATACAGGGAGGAAAACGCAACACGGGAGGGAAACGGGAACCTAGACATTGACTTTCATTACCCCAAATTCTAAACTTATTTTGATAATTATTTACAGACATCCCAATTGTAAGTGTGCAGTATGGAGGAGACAAGGCGATCTGTTCATCAGATGCCAATCCAGAGGTACCATTGAGAGGTCAAGCAGACATGCAAGGCTACATCTTCATAGTCAATGATACAGTTGAAATTGGCCCAACAGATTGCTCAGATGGACAGTGCACTCTGAATTTGGAAGTCAAGTTCAATACGAATGTGAGGTGTAATGCTACCAATAGTATAGGGACAGGGTTCGAAATCATAGTCGCTGTACCAGGTAGGTTCATGTATTGCATAAATATTTGAAACATTTTCAGCGTTACAAATAACGTTACCCCAAATTGATATATTTTGCATGTTATTTGTTTTCCTGATACTTTACAATATATAGATTATATTTAACATTAAAAAAATGAAATACACCACTTGAGCTGAGCTGACTTAACTCTCTTCTTTAGATGGAACAAACATATGGTGACAAGTTGTTCAGAATTATTCTGCTAGACCAGGTTTATATTTTTTTAGATGAGTCAGTCCTATTTTATGTTTTTCTTTATATAGTTAGCTTTTCAAAGTCCCATGAAAAATATTTAAAAAACCCGACCAAACAACAAAACCATTGTGGGTGCCTAGCTACTGCCTTCAAATGAAATAACTGAAATTCTATGCCATTTTGAATACAAATTAAAGTTACAATGTACAATTATCATCATTTTAAACATTTATGTCTACTTTGATGTCTAGCAAGATAACTCCCCCTTCATACGAGGATCCGTCAATAAGTAATGCAAGTGATCATGGTATGGGATGCGTGAGTGATTCTATTAAACTGGCTAATTTCTTGGATTTTTCCTATTTTTTATTTTTTTCCTGCAACATTAATAATTCACTTTTTCAATGAAAATGGGCTATTTGAAATACTGATATTTGTATACTTTTTATTCAATTGCTTCTTTTATCTTTTTCCTCTTATACTACATATTTCATAAGGATTAGAATTATTGTCTAGGTATCAAGATTATGCAAAAATAAATCGGGATTTACCTGCTTCTGTTGTCATGTTATGCAATCCTCTTACCACGTGTTTCATACAAACAAGTCAAATTTTCCGCCAAATAACTGATTTAGCAGTGTCCAAAGTGTGCTTACTTTAAGCTAATGCTATGACGTCATATTTCACACTTAGAAATTCAAAAGTGTTTGTTTGAAAGACAAAGGTTCATACTTTGTATTGATCACACTATCCCTCAAATGAATCACTCATAAATCCCATATCATTTTCATAACTTATTTACCGATGCTCGTATCATATCCCTCTAAATCACGATCTTTTCATTAAGGTTCCTCCAGAGAGTGATGTCAGTGTCACCATCTAATCACAGTATTAGGGGATAGGGTCATAAGGGGTTAGTTGGAACAAGAGGTCAGGTCAAACATTGATATTCGTTTCATTCAGATATATCATCAATTTATAAAATACTACCAAATGTACCCGTTAGCAGCTTCCTATGGTGGATGGCAGCTAGTGTGGCCTGTACACTGCCTTTTAGGTGATAGTACTTTACAATTGAATTATGCTTCAAAGAATTCTTAATGTTCCAACTAACCTCATGTTCCAACTAACCCAAATATAATATCCTCTAGTTATGAATATAACATGCTTTACTGGAATAGTGGAAGCTCTGGCGTTACATTACATGAGATCACATTACATGTGAGCAAAGAGGGAGACAGTTTATACAAAGTACATGTATGCTATGAAAAGGCCGGGATTGATAGGGTTTAAAACACTTTCAGCTAGTAACTATTATTATGTTTAAATTGAAAAACTGCTTTAACACATATATGCACACGTGTTTATGTAATTGATAAAAGCAGTTGAAGACGTTGTTTGTATTGACAATTGGCATGCATGGTTGATTTTTTTTTTTAATCTTTTTGAAAAGGTGAATTAATTTGAATTGTTGTTCTACTTGGAAGAATCAAGGGAATGTTACAGTGCATGTACAACAATATTAGAATTGCAATGTCAGAGTATCATTTGAATTTAGAAGGTGTTTGAAGACAAAGTTACTCAAGTTCCCCTAAAATACAATGAATAAAATACATGTAAAACTCGTTCCGAGCCCTCTTCTTACTTAATTCGTTCTCTCCTCGCACTTTTGTTGTTGTCTCGTACCATTGAATACCATGGCAAACAGTAGCAGTGATTACAACCACTCCGAAACCTACAACACCTGGTAGAGGCACGACAATTGGCGGCGGTATGTTTTATTATTGCAATATTTCCTGTTTTTGTTTCTCAGTGTTTCAGCTATTATCGTTCATTTTTTCACTTTTCACTTTTATTTTTATTTTTATAATTTCCCCATCATTCTTCCATTTTGCACCCAGGGTATATCTTGTTTTAATCACTCCTGTTTCATGCTTATTATTTACATTTGCGGGGCACTATATCACCTTTTTTGCTTTCGTTATTGTATCATGTACATAGAACATTGTATTTAATAACGTTTATCTTTTTACTATTTGAGAATAATGCCTTCTTGGTAACCTAGAGTTACCTACAGTTATCACTTGATTCTATTGTCTAACATTGGGGTAGTAATACATTTTTCGAAGTTGCTAATTTTCGCTTTTCTGGATAATCTTTCTTTTATTTGTTTGGATGAGTAGTGTTCATTATAATGATTGATTCTGCATGGCAGGCGCGGATCCAGGAAAACTTTAGGAGGGGGCCCAAACAAAAGAAATTGTGCTGGTACCATCCAAGCGGTGCGCAGCACCGCCCTCCGAGCTTTGCTCGGACAGGGGGTGTCTGAGAAGGGATGTGGCCCCCTCATAAGTAGAATTTTTTTGTCAATTTTCGAACTCATTTGGTGCGATCTGGTGTATACTTTTGACCAAAATGTTATCGATCATTTCCAATAAATATGGTTTTTTTTATCAATGCACGACAGAAGTTGAGCATATATACTGATATATTTTTGATTTAAGTATAGATGGTTTTAAAGCTCGAACAGGGGGGAGTTTGAAGGGGGATGTGCCCCTCTGAGAAGTAGAAAAAAAATCAATTATCGAACTCATTTGGTGTGATCTGGTGTATACTTTTGACCAACATTTTATCGAAAAGCCACCTCTTCATTTTCAATAAATATTTTTTTATTTTTTTATCAATGCACGAAAGAAGTTGAGCATATTATACTGCATATTTTTGATTTAAATATAGATGGTTTAAAAGCTCGAACAGGTGGGAGTCTGAGGGGGGATGCGCCTACATTTAACTTTAAAGCACCACGTCAAAGATATACTGAACGTTTGAAATTATCTTCTGGAATGTTCCTTTTTTATTTAGCTTGATGACAGCAAGTATTTGAAAAAGATATAAAGACTTGGACAAACTGGTGTGAATGAAAGTCATAAAGACCTTAATAATACATGGTCTTTATGACTGTCCCTCACGCTATCCCTGCGGCGATGTTATTGCTATATAATATTTTATTTACTCCCTATCCAAATGTTGTTTACGGAAAATAATTTTGCATCCCGGCGAATACAGAGGCTGTGTTTATGTGGGCACCAAAATGCATGCACACTATTTGCTGGGAGTCTCAAGCGACCGAAATCCATGTTATACTATTTAATATGAATTGGCCTTTAAGCATGATTATATCAGATCCTATGACAAGCAAAACTTAATTTAATTCAATCGAAGATCGTGCAATGGATACCAGCCAAATAAGTGAAATCATCTTGAAAGTATCAGATCATAAGAAAATTATCTCTTTACCATTATTTGTTTCTTAAACACTTGAATGCCTTTCCACCACTGACTTTATGTTTATCGCAATGATATATTTACAGAAGTAATTTGCAACGATACAATCTACGTCGCCTTCCTCGTCATTCTGTCTCTGCTACTGGTCGCTTCAGTTGTATTTAACATCGTGGTCGTCATTCGTTATATTAGGCTATTGAAATCAGGTAATCCTGATTCAAGACTTTGATTTGGTATTTGTTTAGACCTTAATATGGTTAGCACTTATTCTGAATTTTGAACTCATGTACAGCAAAATTTGGATTTAGTTAATTTATTCCATACACCGATCTTAGGATCTGGTTTAAATAATTAGTATCTAGGGAATTGTATTGTTCTTCTAAATACTAATTTTCACTCGGTATTCATTTAATTTACATGATTCAACTTTTCGGGAATTTGATATCAGATAAATATGAAACTTGGGAACTGATTTGAATTAGATCCCAAGTGGATGGTATTGCTCTTCAAAATAATAATTTTACTTGGTATCCATTTAATTTACATAAAGATGTAAATAATTATCATTACCAGCTCATAATACGTCGTAAAATGCCCTAATAAAGCCAACAATTGATTATGATACCTACAAGTACAGGCTTAACTAAAAGGGTGTACCCACATTTTTTACTGCTGCTTCCTTTTAAAATGTCTTAAACTCTGATGTACGTAGACAAAAAAGCAAAATAAATATGGAAGCAAATCGGGATAGTTTTTAAACGGTAAAATCAGGTTTTCATGTTTTGTTTGGATTTTCTTTTGTTATCAGATTAGAACATCGAATACTTGTACATAGGAATCGTGATAGGAATATACTAGTAATCATACAGTTAAGTTAACAACAACTAAGAATATGGGTCACGAGTGTTTGTTTCTATTTTTAGGATGACGGAAGTTATATAGACAGTATCCTGGCATTGTAACCTTTTAACATTTCAATGTGTTTTAACAATTATGTCACTATTGGTTTTATTTTAAGGCAAAACGAGTGACACCCAAATGGAATCAAGGTGAGATATTCTGAATTGAAATATGTTGATACAGCTCTACCTCTACTTGTAGTATAGATAACTGTAATCTTGTATACGTGTTTTTATTTAGGGAATCAAATATCCAGTAGCCTTTTTGGATGGCCTACTCTTATATATATGAACAAAAAAATATTTTCTTCAGCTTTGGAGTAATAAAAGCGTTCTTCCCCGCACCCGGGTCCAGCACTTATATTCTGATTAAACGAACAATCAAGATACTGATCTCGTGGTTATTGTTAATTCAATTTTATAATAGTATATAGTACTCAGGACTGTTAGGTTAAAGCTTAACACATAAATAGAAATCTTTTAAAATAAAAGTCTTATAGCCTTTATTACCCACTGTGAATAAACTGTAGAAAGTGTTTTCATAATTATATCTTAAATTCACCAAAATGATTTGTGCCCCAAATGATTATTGAATCATATTATTATCGGCTATTATATTAATCATTTTTCATAGGACACCAGAACCTACCAATCAAAGAGCCGTGGCAGCAGGAAGAGATAACTACCAGGAACTAAATACAGATACACGTGTGAAAGAACACGCGTATCAGCAACCAGATTCCAGCGGACTTCCGCAACGCGTCGAGAACGAGCAAGGGCCAATGTACGAAGACTTGAATAACCCTTCAAATGATAACCTTCGTACATACGAAGTTGTCGGAGATGAAATAAAAGCCGGTGGTAATCAACAGTCCCCAATGTATGTCAATGCCAGGCCAACAAGACCCCGACATGGGAAACACAACAAATAGACGTATACATTTTTCATAATATAGAACGGTATATTTCATTTTAATGGCCATTTATTAGATCAAGAGATTTAGCGAAAGGAAAATAAACGTAGCTAAACAACTTGTGGTACGAACATGAGACTTGAGACCTATCTCTTGTCTGTGAACCCTTGCGGCTAAATCAACTTGTTTCGTCTACAAAGGGAAACCAGCAAGCTTGTAGGCCCTATGGTTTCTCAATTGGACGTTAAACCTTGTTTGTCATGAGTGGCCACTAGGCTAGACCGGTTATTACGTGTGCTTATTGGTGTGCCTATGTACGCGATTACCAGTCAGCTGTAGAAAGGGTCCCCGTTTCAATTGAGGGCGCTCTAAAACGACGGGTGTACGTAACCAAGGTAACGCGCACCCGTCAATTTGCGCAATGATTGAATTTTCGCCTTTTACCCCCAATTATCTGCATAAAAAGTAACTATCCATCGAGTTGAGGGCAGCATATGGTACCAGAACTCCTTGCGAGATCCAGTTCGATGATTTAATTTAACCTTTGACCCCAACAACACACGGCACAAGCTAAAAGTATGTCTTTTTTGACTGGTTTGCTGCGTTGAGACCACCATTTTCTAGACGAGATTACACTATTTTATAGAATTTTTAGGATAAGTGTGATAATTTTCACATTAAATATAAGCCCTATAGTATTCCGAAGTGATGCCTTTGTAACGGTTATCTCTGTGATAAGAGAGTTATTTCGTTGTTTAATATCGACAAAATTGACTTTTTATGAATTTTGAAAATGACTGTGACGTGAAGCCGTTCCGTTGGAAACACAGTCCCGTTCCCAAGCCCGCCCTCTATTGAAAAGTGTTTTTTGTTCGTATTCCGGCGAGCGACGGACTACCGTCACTTGATGAATTGCCGTGTAAAAATTGACGGCAGTGCGTCACTAAATAGAGCGCCCTCAATTGAAACGGGGTCCCGTTCAACAGCTGACTGATTACCGACTTCCCTGTATGGACGAGTCTGCTAAACAAACAAACAGAATCTTTTAACATAATTAACTATGTCAAAATATTAAACACACAGATAGATTTGACTGTTTAATAACAGTCAGGTTTTCACGAAACTTATAACGTTGAACGTGAAAGATTAGATTGAATCTTTCTGGTAAGTTCTTTTGACATATTTACTTCGAAGATGTAAATAGATGTCAGGTACCTCCTCTTCCTACTACACGATGACCATTATCACATATCTTTGGATCATGTGAGTTGAGAAGGAAATCGACCATGTTTGAATGTTAATTTGATTTTAGGAATAGGCCCATTTCCTGTTCATATTATAATTAAGTACATTATTCGGGTATAAACTGGGGGTTACCGTGCACCCACCGGACGCTCCCAAAACCAACATTTTTGTACTTCTTTTCATGGTCGTATAAATATTCAGGATGTTACTAAATATAGTTTTGGCATGCTATTGGGGTATAGTCAATGAACCAATGAAAGGAAGTCAAAAAGTTGCTTTGGGGGAGTAGGGTATATACCCGACTAAATACCCAAACAGTTAGTTTAAATGGCTTCAGATTCCTTTCGTCTTGTCTTTCCCTCCCCCGCCCTCAAACAATAACTATATGTACATATTCAAAAATAATACCAAATGTATTTGGTACAAAGACAGCAATAATATTTTTTTGCCAATGTAAATAATTGTTTTTATTGGCTGATACGGAAACGATCATGATATAAATCGCAAATATTTAAACCACAAACCTTTAAAACAGAATGATAATGTTTATGTATTATACCACTATTTTGTAACCACTATTTTTATATAAATGTATCAACAATGTTGCCCCATCAAATTTATCTGAATCTGAACTATGTGCCAACTTGCACGCTTCGTCTTGGACAAATGCAACTTCTTCAAGTAACTATATATAAGCGCTCTTTGGGAGACAGATATTTTGCTATTGCAGCTCGTATCTGGAATCCTATTCATATAAAAACTGCAAAATGCTTAAAATCTTCAAAAAACTGTTGAATACACATCTGATGTCTGAGACTTTTTGTAGTTGTAGTGTTGTTGTTTATCGTATTTTATTTATATTGTATATTTTATGTTTGTGCCTTGAGCGCTCCTATTTAGAGTGGATATGCGCCTTGTCACTATTATTATTACTATTATTATTAACCATAAAATGTATACTTATATATAATTATATGGAGCTTGTAGGTATAAACTATTGCTAAATTTGGAAAGAAACCTGTATACTAACAGTACTTACTATACATTAGTTTATCATGGTTTATTGAACATGACCTTTTTATCATTTTATATTGTTGCATGTTCAATTATTATTTCTATGTCAGATATGTTTTCTTGTGTCATACTGATGCATACATTTTAGTATACAGGGCGAGTCAGAATGATCTGAACCCAACTTCGCAGATTGCTCCCCGGTATTTAGAGTATAGGAAAACAGTTTGGTATTTCATATTGTAACAGAGTTTCTTGTTAAACTCTTCAGGCTTAATTAACTAATTGAGATAATTACTTATATTGAACTTATAAGCATGTAGAGTAAATACTATTATATATTTAATGGAAATATTAACTATAAATTGTAAATAACTAGTCCATACAAGATGGACTACAGACAGGTTAATCCTGAAAGAAGGTCAGAGATTAATCAGATTAGTTTTAAGAATGTCTGACGTATGGGGATTCCCTGAAATGACATGAATAACATAACATTATGATCTTAATAATGAGAAGGTCGGAGATGTTTAGAATATTAGTCCAAGAATGTGTGACGTAGTCATATGGGGTTTCCTTGTAACTAATGCATATTCAGTGAGGCACATAAACAAATAACAATATTATAATTCCTAATTTGGTGATGGGAATACATGTTTGTCATTGTTTTAGCCAGAAATCAGTAGATGCTAATTCAATTCCATATTTGGTAATGTGTAGTGAATATGGGGGGGGGGGGGGGGGGGGGGGGTATAGATAATCTAACAGAATAAATAGTGGAGATAACTTGAGATCAAGTTAGTTTACTGCAGCGCCCAGCTGAAGACTATGACCGCGAGCATAGGAGAAAAACAGTTATACTCCGGCATAGTCGTGAAACATTATTATTTAAAACAATTAGAGATACTTCAATCTACACTGTGTTAACCAAGAAATCTACTTATCAATTTGTATATTATATTAATAAAACATTAATAAGTCAATATACAAGTTGTGTTTGCGAATTGAGTAATATTCTTCTAGTTCTGATAGCGTCAAAACATATCATCGAGATCACGAGACCAACGACAGTTCTGGGCAACCCGTTGAGAAAACGAGTATACAGAAGCATCGTTACACATATGATGACTAAAACGTTCTCTTCCATATAAAAAAATAGTCAGATTGCTGTTGTAGTTACGTTACTTACAATGTCTCACTTTCCAGTGTGCAAGGTCTGAATCCACCTGTTAATTACTCATTGTGAGAGACATTTAACAATCGACATGTCTGATTTTAAATTGAATATGTATCTGTTACAATCTAGGAAGCATAACAACATTGAACTATAACCTGTTTACAATATACGAAACAAGTCCTAACTGAAACAGTGTAGACGCCTGTTCTGGTTTGGTTAGGTGCCTGAGTGTTTTAGTACACTGGAAATTATGGGTACGTTCTAGTCAGGCGCCGGTGACTGTCCTTGCTTACACGAGTTCGGATATTCAGCGGCGCGGCTTAGTACATGTGTTCATTTCGCTCTTTCAGTTGAGACGAGCTTCTGTATTATACCGTATAAAACTGTGGTCAAGCGCTAGCTTTCTTAAGAATGGTACCATAGGTAAATTTATTTTCCAAACAAATTCCAACACATTAACCTTTTTACAAAATTTACATTTATTTTGATTTTAGTGGCTCACAATTATCTATGATCTTATCAATTCAGGTCCAGATCATTCTGCTTCCCCCTATGATATGAAAATCATTTTGTAACATAAAATCAAGGTTTGTTGTTGTATTTCTAGAGCCTAGTAAAATCTCGCTGAGCCGCAGTGCATAATTGACTTTAACTAGGACTATATTATGTATTTATATCACAGATTTATAAACCTATGATTATTCATTGCGAACCAATGGGGAAGCAGGAAACTGATATACGCGAGTGCATTGACAATTTCTAATTGTTTTCCGCTTTTGCACCGTGCATCCTCACAATACGCAATGTTCACACAGTACGGTTTCACCGGTTTTTATAATTGCTGGTGTTATCATACATGTTACATTTTTTTTTATCAGTAGTGAAATACAGAAAAAGTAGGCACAAAGTTGTAAATTTTGATTACTATTACCGCAATACATGCATAGGTTTTGTTCTCGAAACATTAGAAAAATGCAAATGTTCAAATGTCAATATGCTCACAATAGCACTCCCTTGTGTCAAAGTGACCGAGGGAAAATGCATGATGTCAGTGCAAATCCATCTTCAAACATGACAAAGTGGTCCACAGCGTGTCTGTAACTATAGCAATATGGATATCCTCTAGGCCTCATGACACCTCAGTCAGTGCTACTACAGTGTCTAAAGTCAGAAAACCGATATGTCTTTGATAATGGAACAAGGAACTGTTAAACAGAGTAACGATGTAAGCAAATACTCAATAGAAATGCTCAAGACGGGTACAAGTGATCATGATGATAGACTCCGCCTTCCGTCGACTATAAAACTAAAAGACCCACTATAAAACTAACCGTAATACTAGCCATGTCCAGAGCGTCCAATCGGTTCTTGGGGACCTAAATGCGTTTGGATTGGCGCTTTGATAATTGCGCTGGTAAGGCAAGCGCAAGGCCTGATCGCCGTGATCCTAGCTAGGAATAAAAAAAAGTAGTATAGACGTTATTTGAGGACCACTTGACCTTTGGCCTCAAACCGGAAGCGACCGTTGACAATCCCTGAATTGACCTTCGAATCGACCGGAAGTGACCTTTTACCTAAATCAGACCCTAAACACGAAGTGACGTGAATATGACGTAATAAACGTCATTGAGAGTGTTAAACAAGTCCGAACGTGTTACGATGATGTTACGATGGAATATTGCTCCACCGTAAGACACGTTGAACGCGTTTGAATTAAGAGGCGTATAAATGATTTTGTTAAAGCGATAAACGGTACATTTCCACCATTGTTTTAAAAGAGGTTGCAAGACATTAAACATACTGCTATACATGAAACATTTCTGAAAAAGTTTCGTCAAATAATAACTGCTAAAGCGTGCTATGATGGAACATTCCAGGAGGTCGAATAGATGACTAGCCAGTCTTATCGATGTATTGAATGATGTATCGACTGTAATTGTACAGGTACATTTTACATTCCCAAATAATACTTAACAACTGAATGAAAGCGCTATGTGAAGGATGTCGAACGTTCTAGGTGTATGCATGACGTTAGGCATTCTTATCGATATATTGTACAGATTCAGTCAGATCTTCCATCTTCAAATAATACTGAAAGCGCTATATGTAGGAAGGGGTATAAGGTTGACGGATGATGATGTCATAATTTATTAAAGGAGGGAGTGGATCAATGGAGTAAAAATTGCATGAATAGCATTTGACTAAAACACTTTTTTGCACCGGCAGGTTCTTATTGCATGCTTTGAATGCTCCTACAAATCTTACTAGTTGCCTCGGGCGGCAAAAACTCGGGACGTGAGCACAGTGGGAGGCAAGCAATAGAGATTAGGAGCAATTAGTAGACCGGGCACCTAATACTGTTGATAGTACTAGTAGTGTCACAGATATATAGGGGATCAGCAACTTACTTGAACTATTTTTAAACCCATGCCAACCAAGATCACTTGAATCTGACCACAACAGAGGTAGGGGGACTGGACACACTGAATAAAAATCAATCAAGCTCACAGAAAAAAAATTGAAAGCAGCGTGAGAGAGAAAAAAGAAGAAAAAAAGTATCCCAGAACCCAGAAGCCTCGAACCGAGGCTATACATCTCCCAGAAGTAACGGCTATCTTTTTAGAAGGCGTTTTTTCTTCAAAATGGCCAAAGCCGCCATTAAGAATAAAAAGTGATTTGTATGGAACCCAAATTGGCGATAATGATAAATGACGTTTCATTTCCCACAAATTGTAGCACAACATCCGTCAGAGTGATGTTTAGTACCTTCTTGAACTCTGAATCCAAGATGGCTGCCAGTGTCATCTCGAAAATTAGAATGTAACATCTTCACCAATACAATGTAGAATGAAAAAAAGCAATTTCTAAGTTGACTCTAGCATTTTGAAATTGGTGTAGACCTCAAAATCTAAATAGGCAGCTGGCGGCCGTATTGCAAATAAATGTTGTTATTTTTTGCAATTAACAATACATTTTTATATTTACCATATTTACCATGTTGACAGAAGAAAATTCCACTAGAATGGTGCACATTTCATTTGCTTTGCTGACCTAATTGACCATTTAGAATCCAAGATGGTGGCTGTCTAAACTACGGGAGAAAAGAAATCGCACCCGGGATATATCCCCTTAACACTTCAATCGTCTCTACTCCATAGACAAACACGGAATCAAGCATCAAACTAGTGATGCATGTAGAGATGAGTGCCCATACCTTACTGCACAGGCTGGACTATTATCTCCTAATACATCTACCTGATGTGTCGGTAAAAGTGTATTTTTTGATGCCAGGTACCTGGTACTGGTATACTATTATACCAGTATCGTTCAATACTGGAACATAACAATTGCCAGTATCGCTTGATACTGGTACGTTTAACCGTTCCATTATCGATCGATATATTGGAACACCAAATTATGTCTTAGTTCGAGCGACACTGGTACACCCACGTGCTACCAGTAGTGATTTGTTCCAATATTGAACGGTACACAATAGTACAAAAAATTAGCGTTCCGATACTGGAATATTTGATCTAGACAACTTCGTCAAAATTACTGAGACCTTTCTCCATTCTAGACACCGTGCTCTAAATTACAGAGACCTTTCTCGATTCTAGACACCTTTCTCTAAATTACAGAGACCTTTCTACATTATAGACACCTTTCTCTGAATTACTGAGACCTTTCTCCATTTTCTAGTCACCTTTCTCTAAATTACTGAGACCTTTCTCCATTTTCTAGTCACCTTTCTCTAAATTACTGAGACCTTTCTCCATTTTAGACCATTTTGACCCCTTTGGCCGCCCATATAAAACACAATCACATTCACAATAATGTAAATACAATAGTCATGACAGTGTGTGGACTTTGCACTTGATTTGCTACGCGTTACGGGATTTCCCCAAGCGTAAACACGGAAGTTGATTACTATTGCGATGCACGTTGGATAAATCGTACCGTAATCTAGTAAAACATGTAGCTCTTACCGTTCAGTGTCTAATTGATGTTGAATAGGACAAAAATGGTTTAATTAATGCAACTTGCGGGAGTCAACATAATCCTTGTTATCTTCAGGAAACGGATTTTAAAGGTTATCACGCCATATATAGGGAAGATTAATACTTCGTTTCGTGTTTACAATGGATTTAACATCAACAGTGGCTACCATTGGCATCTGGGGAATCATGCTGGTGATTCATGAAATCAATGGTACGGTCGGGTAAGACAATAGTCCTGATAGACCCATTTTCCTACAATCATGTTCAAAACTGTTGGGACACTTCCTGCATAATGCTTCCTGCATGTCCTGTGAAATCGGTGGTCCCTCACCCTAAACTCAATGTTGGTCCATAAGAGCAGCGTCCAGCAAATGGATGTGGTATATATACGCTCCAACCAAGCTCCAAAATTGGTTACCAAGCTCCAACATTGGTTAGGGGGGGGGGGGGGGGGGGGGGGGGGGGGGGGGGGGGGGGGGGGCTTTACATAAACTATATAGTTTTGACTATCATACTTTCAACTGACGGCTTTACACATTTTGGAAGATATTTCATGCACACAATATTGTGTCAAAGCATTGAAAAAATAATGTACTAACTTCATATAATTATATAGTATTGGGAAAAAGTGTACTTTAGGTCCCAGATACTGGTATACCAGTATCGGTCGATACTGGTACATGAATTTTGCCAGTATCGGTCGATACTGGAACAATTTACATGTTCCAGTATCGGTCGATACTGGAACATCAAATTGTGTTCCAGTATTGGGCGATTCTGGAACAAATTAAATGTTCCAGTATCGCCCGATACTGGAACGGTTTCATTCCAGTATCGATCGATACTGGAACAAATTAAATGTTCCAGTATCGCCCAATACTGGAACATCAGAAGCGCCCAATCAGAAGCGTAACTGTGAAATTGGGCCTATGATTTGCTCTAAAAATAGCCAATCGGCGGCGACTCCCATTTCTAGGAGTTTGTGCTAAGTTTTGCGTTAGATTGGCGCCTTTTTCTTAAAGCTCCGACGGCTGTAAGGACCGATCATTAGTTCCCTTTTATTTAATGGTCGGCGATTGGTTAAAATTATGCCGAGTTTCTCTAAATTGTGACTGTGCCATGATCCCCTCAAGCAAAATGTGAGTACATTTAAAGAGAAGTCGTCCAAATTCAGTAGCGTATATGCCCCAATACAATAGAGTAAATATGAAAGAAACGAGGAAGAAGAGAAGAATGGGGAGGGGAGGAACGATAACGAGTAAGGAGATAAAAAAGAAGATAATGAAACACATTAAAGTTTGAAATGAAATAATTTTGATTTGTACTAATCATGTTCTTGATGTGTTTTAGTTAGAACCTGAATGTGCACATTTTGTGTTTGGAATTTGATTTTACTCATGTTACCTACGTCTGAACGTAGAACTCATTGTTTATCATAGTAGGGATATACGACAATACCAACATTACTGCTTCAGAATGCAACTCCACCGATACTGGCACATTTTTCATGTTCCAGTATTGGGCGATACTGGCACATTTTTAATGTTCCAGTATTGGGCGATACTGGAACATTTTTCATGTACCAGTATCGGGCCATACTGGTACATATTCTACCAGTATCGACCGATACTGGAACAAAATAATGTACCAGTATCGACCGATACTGGCACATTATTTTGTTCCAGTATCGGGCAATACTGGAACATTTTAAACGCGCCAGTATCGAGCGATACTGGAACAAAATAATGTAACAGTATCGAACGATACTGGGTGTTCTAGTATTGGTCGATACTAGTACAGTCTAGTATCTGGGAGCTAAAGTACACCTTTTCCTAATATTGGATGGCTTTGAGGGTGATACAAGAAAATATTGCACGAGCTATAAAAACTAGGGGGGGGGGGGTGCTTTACATAAGCTGTATAGTTTTGACTATCATATTTTCAACTGACGGCTTTTACACATTTTAGAAGATATTTCATGCGCACAATATTGTGTCAAAGCATTGAAAAAATAATGTACTAACTTCATATAATTATATAATATTGGATGGCTTTGAGGGTGATACAAGAAATTATTGCACGAGCTATAAAAAATATTGCACGAGTCGGAGACGAGTGCAATCTTTTTTTTATAGCGAGTGCAATATGGAAAAAGTGTACTTTAGCTCCCAGATACTAGACTGTACTAGTATCGACCAATACTAGAACACCCAGTATCGTTCGATACTGGACGATACTGGTACATTATTTTGTTCCAGTATCGCTCGATACTGGCACGTTTAAAATGTTCCAGTATTGCCCGATACTGGAACAAAATAATGTACCAGTATCGATCGATACTGGTACATTATTTTGTTCCGGTATCTCCCATTACTGGAACATGAAAAATGTACCAGTATCGCCCAATACTAGAACGTTAAAAATGTGCCAGTATCACCCAATACAATATCGGTGAAGTTGGCTTGTATGGTTATTTTCTCTTTCTGGAAAATAGGGTGGCTATGAAAAGAGCCGTTTTGTGGTATTCAAAACTGCCTGTGATGTGTCAAGCAACGGGAATCTTTGGAAGGTTCGTCTCTTCTCTCGTGCGGTTTATTATATACGTTGGCGAGTGTCTAGTGTTGATATGTGTCGGTGTTTCAGCTGGTTGTTCTTTTTAGATGGACCCGTCGAAGCTGTTGTCTGAGACACTTCGGGCCGTATTCTCGTACTAAACACGGTTTTAGTTAAAACCGTGTTTAACTAAACGCGTGTCTAACTTAAAGGTGAGTTTATCCTTTAAACTACGTGTTTAACAAAACACGATATTAAACTCTGCAAATCTCGTTCCCAGAGTGGTCCTGCGTTGATTGTATACAGGTATTTAATTTATTGTGGGCCTAATGGAGTACAATAAATATCGACCGAATGCCTTAAATACACGGTACTTTTAAAGACTATGCGATCCGCACGTCAGCTTGCACCGGGCACGGATGAGTGATCATTCAAGGCATACAGTTGGTGCGCGAGTTTAGTTAAACACGCATTAAACTACCCGTACCCATGTTTAGAGTTCGACACATTTCGGCGGCGAGTTAGACGCGTGTTAAAGTAAAACAAATGTACGAGAATTCTAAATCTAAAATCTAAATTAATACTCAATAAAATTGCATACAGCAACATCTAATTGAGAAAAACAAAATGGCGAATGATGAGACAGACATAATGAACTTCTACGTTACATGTTTACACCGGTTTTGAAACTTTGTATGGTTTTTGAGTCTAAGACGGATGAAGGGAGGTTGTTCCACTCGGATATTGTATTCGCAAAGAAGCTGTATATGTATACACATTTTTGGATGCTTTGACTAGTCTATTGTCTAGTAGTCGTTGTAGTTTGACGTTGGATATGTTCTGGAATTGGGATTGCTATATCATTTGCATGAATTACGTTTAGTTAAACGCTGTGTCTAAAGTCAAAGTTAGACGCGTGTTTAGCTTAAAACCGTGTTTAACTACGTACGAGAATACGGCCCTTCATTATTATTATTTGTTTGGTTATTCGTGACAAGTACAAACATCTTACGCTTGACGTCACAATGACATTATAAACATGGCCTCAACATGCCGTTTTATATTTGTTTAGTGAAATATACATGTAGGCCAACATTGAAATGTTTGCCAAACAACTCCATATCGGAATGTCACGACATAGCTACTTGCTTGTTTTTCAATGCAAAGTTTTTAACGCAAAAATCACAATATTTTAATCAATATCAAGGACGGACTATAAAATCGATTCAGAAACTATTTAATAGGCCTACATCATACGGAATAATACATTTTTGTTTTTGTTTTTTAGATGAATACGAAGAAAAAGACGAAGAAAAAAGACGAAGATTTTTTTCTTTCTGAGAGTACTGAGGTTCGGATTGTACATGTTTTAGTGTTGGCTAACGCGCGGCGTGTGGACAGCCTTGTTAGCACGCACAATTGCTCCTATGTTGTGTAAGCTTAGTTGCGTTCGCCCTCTTCGACGTGTATACTTTTTCTGCCACGTCCGCAAAAGGGTAATAAAAGCGGAGCAAGCAGCGCAACATCATTATTATTGAATTGACACAGGAACGCACTCATCACCATGATCATGTCTTGATGTGGTAAAGCGTCACCGCAAAGTTTGGGTGATAAATCCAGGGTATTACCGAAAAATCTATCCGTGATGGTATCAATGCAAAGATGGTAAAGATGATTTAAGTTATTTCTGGTCTGATTTACGAGGAAACCCGTAGTGTCTTGAAGTAGTTTCACGAGAACGTCATCCGCACTTTACATGAGCACGCAAAGAGAAAGGCCAGTATTTGGACATTGTCTATGCCTTGAAACGCCAGGGACTTTACGGATTCCGCAATTTGCTTCATCCCAACGAAACGGCTCTTAAGGGCCACCAATTTTGTCGATACTGGAACAATTTACATGCTCCAGTATCGAGTGATACTGGAACATCAAATTGTGTTCCAGTATCGAGCGATACTGGAATGATTTACATGTTCCAGTATCGAGCGATACTGGAACAAAATGTTGCAGTATTGGTCGATACTGGAACATTTAATTTGTTCCAGTATCGATCGATACTGGAACATTTAATTTGTTCCAGTATCGATCGATACTGGAATGAAACCGTTCTAGTATCGGGCGATACTGGAACACATGAAGTGTTCCAGTATCGGTCGATACTGGAACACAATTTGATGTTCCAGTATCGACCGATACTGGAACATGTAAATTGTTCCAGTATCGAGCGCTACTGGCGTAATTCATGTACCAGTATCGACCGATACTGGTATACCAGTATCTGGGACCTAAAGTACACTTTTTCCCAATATATTCTTGTGTCACCCGAAAATAAGACCTCCAATATTATGGGTACACACTACCATAACCTTCCGCGGGCCAGGGTGCAGGGGTACTAAAGTCCCTAAAAAACTTTGATTGCTGCTTCAAATGTGAATATTTTGACCAGATTTTCACCATAGGTCTTAGATTTTGTTTTATTAAAAAGTTGAAACCTTCACGATTGTAATCTGAAATGTAAAAAGTCACGAATTATTCTTGGGCGTGAGTCTTGATCACACGTGTGAAGCGGCCCGAAACTCTGATTTTCCTGATTTTTACGCACTATAAAAGCTAGTGATTTGCGAAATCAAAATATCTGAAAAACTGGGACGGTCGATCACATGTAAAATGTTGATAATATTAAAGAAAACAAAATTACGAAGATTTTACAACAAAAATAAATATCCCAGCTAAGGAGGGGGACCCCAGGAGAAGCGATTGAACATCGGGTTTCTAACACACGTTTCAATGGAAGCGACTATGGTGGTGTATACCCTTATTATCATAATACTATTTTTGGCGAGTCTGTCCGTCTGTCCGTCCAATTCCTTCTGGTGCAGATCCCTGCCCGTCTGCCTATGTAATCGCTTTGCACAGGGATCTTTGCCCCACGTATACAACAAACTATTGCTACGCGCTCGCTTATAAACAAAACAAAACAAAACATGGCGCACGCGATTGCCGGCGAACGCGTAATGACGCAGACCGCGCAGACCGTAAGGTGCGTACGCGTTCGTGGCGCAAACTGGGTCTTTTCATGGGGCGGTAAAAGGAAGCCGTCCGGTGGCTAAAAAGAGAGAAAAAGGACTCCAATTAACTTTGACTCCCGGGCGTGTTTTTGTATGAGTTAAAAAAGGATCAGATATAGTTAATAAAGGAACTTGGAGCGTAAACTGCAGGCCTTCATCCAGGAACACGTTATGTGTTCAACATGTTATTGTTAAAGTGATTGCGAATTGTGGTGGTGTGATGTCAGTGCCTCAACATCCCATCGCGGACCCATCTATGCGCGTAGGTCACAACGGGCCGGGCCCTCATCATGCCTATCATGGGATTGTCTTTTATATAAATGGGAATGTTACAGGGACATGTATAAATATAAAGGGACGGTGTGAGTAAACATTTAGCTCCAATTATATCTTTAACTCTCGGGCAGGTTTTTGTCCGGTTTTTATGAGTTAAACTATCATGCATGCATGATCAGGATGAAAAGAGTCAAATGAGGGGGGGGGGGGGGGGGGGGGGGGCTTCAGTCTGCATGCGCCAGGAATCAAACCCAGACATTGAGCGTGCAAGTGTGTACAGTGTTGTAGTTTAACACTATAGCAATTCGGATAGGCTAGGCCAATCATGGGATGTCTGTTATATAAATGGGAATGTTACATGGATATCGGTGTGCGCAAACATGCGAGATTTAAATACATATATGATACGTTTAGGTATGCCAACGGAGAAGGCCGGTATCAAAGGTCATGGCAAAAATTGCAAACAATCTCAGATGTTGTTAAGTATAATAGCAAACTGTTCCTTGGAAATAAGGAGCAAAAACGTTAATAGAAGAATGAATCCTACACCGTGACTATACACATGCTTTATATACTAGACTAGACTAGATCTGCGATGATAAAATAGAGTTCCTTTTTTTCTGGGACACGTTGTATTTTTTCCGAAAGCATAAATCGGGAAGGGGGGGGGGGGGCCTTATCACAAACAGGTTGAGTATAAATGTAATAATAATAACGTCATGACGTTATTATGGTATTGTTAATTACATTATACTCAACAGGTTTTGTCAATTGTATTTATTATTAGGATGTAATGGACAACACCTCATTGGACCAACTCCACCTACACAGGCTGTGTCATGGGAAACACACACACATTATCATGCAGCAGGGGATCAGGAGTAACTAATGATGTGTCATGGCTTGAAGATGTAGGGGGAGGCACAGTTACGATTTCTCTTGGAGGTGATATACGGAACACTGACCTGAAATATTCAAACTTTGCAATTGATACCAATAATGATAATGGTGTTGATTTCAATCTTGTAATCAGTGATGCTGCAGTTGAGGATGAAGGTGTTTATCTATGTCAAATTTTTGCAACTAGTATAACAGAGACAGTGACACTTAAAGTTGAAGGTAATTGTACAATGTATCAATATCATTTAAGTTTTCATTATATTTTCAGTGTCATCTTTAAAAATATTCAGATGTTTTACATTACTTTCTTAGTTGTTCCGATTTCTGGCCCGATTTACAACTTGATGTAAAATCTATTCTACATGTATATGAAGGGTCATCCTTAAAATAGTTGTATTCAAAAGTTTGAGTTGCATAACTCCAATGGATCTTATTTTAGAAGCACAAGGAGACATGAAATTTGTCCATGGAGTAGTACGCAAACTAGGTGGGTGTTTAGCCACCTTTAGCAGTAAATGTTGGCCTGTAACATCTAAACGGAACATGTATCTTGCGCCTAAGATTTTACATAAATAATGAGAAAAGTATGGGTTTTCTTTTAATATCAGAATATATGTGGATGTGAAAACAAATCTAAGTTATCGGAATATACACAGATGCACAGTAAATTTCCTTGGATGGTATCTCAGTATTTTGTTGACTTGAACAAGAATATTATTCTGGGCATTGTTCAACCCTGCTCGTAAAGCATCTATTTTTTCTATTTCAGTACGAGCCAGCTCAATGGAAATGAAACAGATGACAGTGCTGTTACAAAAGTAACATTGCCAGAAAATGTGTCATCAAATATAACTTGTACAGCATTGGGCGCTCGACCAGTTGTTGAGATATGGTGGTATCATCAACAAATCGGTGGGTCAGAAACGAGAATTGTGACAGGTGTGACACAGACAGAAACATCTAATGTGATGGTACATTTGACACAATCAGTACGCTGCAGTACACTGCAAGCAGAGTCTACAATGAAGGCATTATTCGATGTGAGACAAATGGACAAGAAGTGGCAGAATCAAGATCTTTTACTGCAGATATTGATGTGCAATGTAAGTATATTAGTAAGGCATACATGTAATCTGAATTGCAAACAAAAATATCAGAAAATCCCACAACAGCAACAAGAACATGTAGTTGTTATATGTTCGAAAAATTCAAATAAAAGATCCTATTTACAAGTTTATATTACCCATTTAAGTTTTCATTGTTTAATAATTTGTAACACTAATGACTTGTGTCTTGATTGTTTTCCTTGTAGATCCTCCAGATGTGTCTGTGCAGTATGGCGTAGACAAGGCAATCTGTTCATCAGATGCCAATCCAGATGTACCAATGAAAGAATACGGCGCAGACATGCAAGGCTACATATTCATAGTAAACAACACAG
>CM069449.1:49452160-49494660 GCA_035610835.1 Ophiura sarsii
GACATTGAAACGACAACATTTATTGATGAAAACTGATTTAAAATCATATGAATAAATTGCCTGCAATTCGGGAAAATTATATGCGACATTTTAATTTTCATGTTGATTTTCCTACAGAATTTCTTTATAATACCTAAAATAGGACGAAATTTTAAATAGAATTATATTGTTACATTGCCCAGACACCTAATCTGTGTAAAATTAGTCATTTATTTGCACATTTATGAAAATATAACGGAGAAATTCACACTTTTCTTTGATTTTCAATTTGTGGGCCGTGACGATTGCTTAAACGCTAGTTCACAACAGTTACGTATACCTTAGCCTTCATTTTTTCTATATGCATCTGTCACGGCCCACATTGGAGGGGAAGATTAGGAGATTTTTAACAATCATGAAAGTAATTTGAGAGTCAATTGATGTTGAAAATGTCTCAAGAGACGGCAATCATAGAGGCCCTTTTTGGGGCTAGCCTATATGGGCTAAATTTGGGGCTTCTCCATAGAAACGTGTAGGCCTATAACTTCATTAGACATGTTAGAGGGAAGCGGGGGAGGAGGAGGGTTTGAAAGGGGGGCACTAGCACCCCACCCCACCCGCCCTTGTTACGCCATTGCTCCCCCTAAACATTAGCACAGTGTAAATATAACGAAGAAATTCACAGGCTTTTCTTTGATTTTCAATTTGTGGGCCGTGACGATTGCTTAAACGCTAGTTCACAACAGTTACGTATACCTTAGCCTTCATTTTTTCTATATGCATCTGTCACGGCCCACATTGGAGGGGAAGATTAGGAGATTTTAACGTGTATAAACTCTAACTTCATTCGAGGGAAGCGGGGGGAGGGGGAGGGTTTGAAAAGGGGGGCACTAGCACCCCCAACCCCACCCCCGCCCTTGTTACGCCATTGCTCCCCCTAAACATTAGCACAGTGTAAATATAACGAAGAAATTCACACTTTTCTTTGATTTTCAATTTGTGGGCCGTGACGATTGCTTAAACGCTAGTTCACAAGAGTTACGTATACCTTAGCCTTCATTTTTTTCTATATGCATCTGTCACGGCCCACATTGGAGGGGAAGATATTTTTAACCCCCACCCCCACCCTTGTTACGCCATTGCTCCCCCTAAACATTAGCAGTGTAAATATAACGAAGAAATTCACACTTTTCTTTGATTTTCAATTTGTGGGCAGTGACGATTGCTTAAACGCTAGTTCACAACAGTTACGTATACCTTAGCCTTCATTTTTTTCTATATGCATCTGTCACGGCCCACATTGGAGGGGAAGATTAGGAGATTTTTAACAATCATGAAAGTAATTTGAGAGTCAATTGATGTTGAAAATGTCTCAAGGACGGCAATCATAGAGGCCCCTTTTGGGGCTATATGGGCTAAATTTGGGGCTTCTCCATAGAAACGTGTATGATAAACTCTAACTTCATTAGGGAAGCGGGGGGGGGGGGGGGGGGGGGGGGGTTTGAAAAGGGGGCACTAGCACCCCCACCCCCACCCCGCCCTTGTTACGCCATTGCTCCCCCTAAACATTAGCACAGTGTAAATATAACGAAGAAATTCACACTTTTTTTTGATTTTCAATTTGTGGGCCGTGACAATTGCTTAAACGTTAGTTCACAACAGTTACGTATACCTTAGCCTTCATTTTTTCAATTTGCAACTGTCGCGGCCCACAATGGAGGGGAAAATGTGTAAGAGGTTGTTTACAATCATGGAAAGTAATTTAAGGGTCAATTGATGTTGAAAATCACGAGTGGATGCCTGAAGACGGGAATCGGGCAGATATCCCCTTTTTGCTATAAATGGGCTAAATCTGGGGCTCCCCCTCCAGGTTACGACACTGCTCTAAACATTTGCCCAATGGCTAGGTGATGTAACCTGTGAAGGGGAGGGGTGTGGGTGGGGGGGGGGGGGGGGGGGTAGAACCCCTTCCCTCTGTATGTCACCCCTAAATAGGCGAAAGGTTTGAGCCCCTCAGACCCCTGCCCACATCCATCCCTTTTCATCATATTCATTCAAATGGTGTAGGAGTCCACATAGGTTGACCCATATCAGTGGCGTGGGCCAGGATGACATTTACCCGAGGGGGAGGGGGGGGGGGGGGGGGCTTACAAGGGCATAGCCCCAGGTGGGGTGGGGGAGGGTAGGCATCCAAAGCCTCCCTGGCCCCACCCACCCCACGGGCACATGTCTGCATACATGATACCCGGACATGATATCAATGTATTCAGTGGAGGGGGGTTGGGGGGGGGGGGGGGGTGTGATGAGGTTCGGGTGGGGATGAGAGAGGAGGCTTAGGCACCCCCTCCTCCCTACATGGGCACACGTCTGCATATATTATATCAATGTATTATGTGAGGGGGGGGGGGGGGGGCACCAATTGTGGGTGGGGTTGGATAGGCATTTGGATTGGGGTCCTCAAAAAAAGTTCCTTCTTTTATCACCTTTTTTACCTGGATTTGAGGGTGGGGTGGAGGTGCATGGGGGTGAGGAGTGGTGGGGTCTGCCTTATATCAATGTATTCAGGGGAGGGGAGAGGGCATCAAGTGTGTTAACCCTCTCAACCCACATTGCTTGGGAACTCCTGTGGGCGATTTCATGGGTAAAGAGTAAATGTGTTGGTTACAAAAGGGGAGGTTGGAAGGGGTGGGGTGCTGAGAACACTTACTTTTTGCCTTCCTCTATAAAGTAATAACCATGACACCCTCCAGCCCCAGAACCAGGTGTGTGTCACGGTGTTGTTACAAAAAGGGGAGGTTGGAGGGGGTGCTGAGAACATTTTTAAGTGTTCTCAGCACCCCTCTTACCTCCCCTTTTTTAAAACCTTTTTAGCCTTCCTCTATAAAGTAATAACCATGACACCCACTCCCCTTTAACCCCCTCCCCCACCCAAAATTTTGCAACGACTAGTAAATCCACTACACTTTATTTGTCTAACTCTCTGCAGTAATGTCAGCAGAGTGTGTTCGGCACAGCATTTGTGTGATGCAGTCCATCTTTTGATTGTGTTTACAGGCGTCAGCGACTTAAATGCAATTAATGAGCAGTGATTACTGAAAAATGTGCCAATGCCGCTGTAGTTAGATGAAAAATGGCAGGATACCAAATGGAAATATATAAATTGGCCTGGTGTTCTCTACCATAGCCCCTTCACTCACAATTATACCTCACCAGGAACATGGCAAATGTATACAATGCAGTGTTTTGAGGGGGGGGGGGGGGCATGGCCCTACAATCAGTTTTTACCCTTGGCCTGTTACTCTAAATAGAAATTATAGCACACTTTGCTCCAATTTACAGTGTGCAATTTTATTTTTCAGATTGGAAAATTTTCCCCAGATATTACAATGAATGACATACACCATTACAACCTAACATTTCTGTTGAAATGGTGCATCTGCGGAACAACAGTTAAATCAAGTTGACTGTTTTATAAATTCAAGAGTAATTTTCAAATGTGTTGAATTGATTTGAAATCAAACAGTTAATCAACTATAAACAAAGCCAATACCACTTTTGAAAATAAACGTCAATAAAACAGAATTTGACTCCCAGTTTTTATTATTTCAATAAAAATCATGTACATACATTCATATAAAAACACATAGCAAAACATTTACTCAGTAATAACAAGTGGCAAATTAATTTACCTGCATGTGAGGTTATATTCAAGAACATGAATAGAATAAAACATTACACATTTTCAAATTGATACATAACATGACTGAAATTCATGAATGTTATTCAAAATACAATTTACTATGTAAGCATTTTAGTTGCTGCATGTATATATTGATAAAACCAATACTTAACAATATCATTGAATTTAGGTGGACTTAACTAGCATCTATGAAGAACCGCTGTTTCTCCATTGGCCAGATTCGGTTACTTTGGCGCTAATTGGACTAGGTCCAAAATCAAAGCCCATTGCCCAGACTAGGCAAATTGCCTATAACACTGTTAAATAACACATGCCCTTTTAATGTTCATCTGTAAACTGGGTTCGCTTGCTTTGGAAAGGACAGAAAGTCCACATACAGATGTTCAGATGAAAGTTTATAATCTCCACAAACAATGTGCTAAAGATTGTGAATATTGGCATTTTTGCAGCCTTGTTTTCCAAAATTCTTTATGCAGGCCCATAAACTTGTCTTTCACATTTTCTGCCACTGTAACATTTTATTCCATATAGACCCATATGCAATATGACTGACTATCAACTGATTTCTCAATTTTGTTTCAAACTTCTTTGAATTTAAACTGACCCATGTGTATTGGAACATAAAGAACTTTGCTTTTTAAAGACCCATTTCAATTTTGAACTTGTTCAATGGTGCTAGACACATAATAATGAAGGAAAATTATATTTCATGTGTGAATGTTTCATTTCACATCCTATCTGCATATCTCAACACAATACAGTCCTCAAAATAAGTAACTGACCAGGTAATAAATATGCTCTCAACTCCAAAACTATAACTCCTACGTAAAAATATCAGATATTCTTATATAGTGGGTGTGGTTTGAGATGTCAGCAGGCAATTTGATTGGTTTTTGGCTGATTTTCAGCCGACACGCCCATGCATTATGAGACAATGGTGCACGGTTTGGGGCGGGGTTTAATTCATTCGAAAAATAATACCTTCAGCGCGTATGATCAACGCGTCATCGCGTTAGCGTGCCCTACACAAAGTCGCCGCCGTGTGCGTTGTGGGTATAACGCAGCGATGACAGGTGCGGGTGTGCTAAAGAACGCGATTAATTTGAAGCAGGATGTTGGAAAACAGCTGGCTGGATTCGCCGATTTTATAAAGGGGGAAATTTGTTGTTGTTTGTTTAAAATAAATCTAACAAACTGCGGTTTTTTATGATAAAAGTTCAAAATAACCAATAAACTAAATAAGAATGAGAATAAAACATAGTATTTAGCTGTTTTGCTATAGACGATGGTCTTATAATGTATAGGCTGTACCATATTTGTGTCGTCGTGTATGGCCGCCTGTGGCGACCATACACAACTCCAAATATGGTACAGCCTATACATTATAAGACCATCGTCTATAGCAAAACAGCTAAGAACTATGTTTTATTCTCTAAATAAAGTTGTAAGGAAATTTCTTGTCTTTAATTTGAGATATTACAAGTGAAGATTGAATGAATATTAACTCAGTTATGTGCCCTAAACCAAAACAAAGTCTGTTTTTCATTTTAACATTTCGTTCATCTACACGCAGCCTAGGACTAGTAACAGGCAGATTATTGATTAACTTGTAGCAACAACTCACTGGTCGATAGTAACATGGGGATTGGGGATGCATCAATTGATTAATGCAACCCATACACATACCTGTCACACTGTCCCGCGTGTTCAAATCCCAAGTATTAAAATGTAAACTGCACTTTGTTTGATGCTTTTCAATGTCGCATTCTTAATTATTAACCGATCTCAATGAATAATGTATCAACTTAAAGAAGAGAAATTTCTTTACAACTTTATTATTTAATATTTTTATGTAGGAGCTATAGTTCTGTATACACTCTATACTATACAGGTAATGGGCTTTTAACTCTAACAATATATATGGTTCATTCCAAAGTAAACCAACATCGCACCGCAGGTATCTTGGGAAATTCACGATTGTTTTGTGGAAACTATTGGTATCACTTGCTTGTAACTTTTACATGCAATACAGACAAGGGGATATGGTTCTGAAATGTTCAGCCTATAGCATGTTTCGTTTTTATTTTATGACCATTTACATGCCAAAAAGACCAAAATTGAGTCTCATTATCCTGACACGACAAAAGAAATGCTATAATTAATCATCATTTTTTCAAGAAAACTAAATGATAAAACCAGTAAAAATGATTATACTACAAATGGTCAGCACCCATCAAAACCACAGAAAGAATTGATGTTAATTCAATTGTAAAGCTACTAACAGCCTTTCTTAATTTTTGCAATAACGGTCGAACACGGAGGCGAAAATTAACCGAACTTGCAGAACACCTTTTGTATTAATGCCAATATTGCACAATGTTCCAATTACCTACACATAGTCAATGTCAAAAGAGTTAGGTACTCCGATATTTTCAGGAATTAAGTATGTCAACTTTTTCAATTAAATCCTTTATAGAATGTAACAGTCCAAAATGTATGTCAATGTTTGATCGTTATCTATTTTTTCAATTATGCACTTGGTATACAATGTTTAATAGTTACCAGTCAGTATTGAAATGATTTGCAGTGAAGAATCTAGTGTATAAATTAATTATCACCACTGAAATTTATGTATGTTAGTTTAATGTCACATTATATCGGTCGAACATTGACATACTGGGGGTAAACTAAAATGCATGTTATAGTTCAGGTAATTATCTGTCAGTGCTGTAAATGGTTTCAAAAGAAGTACTCAATAGAAATCCATGTGATAAATAATGTTAAAAAGTGTAAATGTAATATTTTGAGTATCAGCTTTAAAGTGGTAAATAACGGTTGGAAATTGTGCAACCATGTATGTCAATGTGCGACCTTTATATTTCCCATAGACTTGCTGTATACCAATTACAACAGTTTCAGATAGAGAGTTGAAATTTACCCAACTATCTTTCTATCACAAGTGAAAAGGAATGCTGATGTTAAAATTATAAAAATCAACATTTTTCAGGATTCGGTGTTGGTTTACTGTGGAAATGCCCACATCCTACTTAAAAAAATTAAATTATAAAGTTGTTGAGACATTTATCTATTTTAATATGAGATATTGCACGCGCTTGGATCGGTTGAATATTGAACGAGTGATAATCCAAAATGAAACGTCAAGTCAAAATGTCAACAGGGGGGGTTGGGGGTTATGACTGGTAGCGTGCGTGTATCGTATTGATCCATCAAAACAATACAGCCGGCTATCCAACCTGCGCATGCATCCCTAATTTCCCCGGTAATCGATAATGTACCCATAGCTGGGTCCGCATGTATACATTTCCTACATGTCGCGTGCAATATTTCTTCAAATAACATAACTTTCTCAAAAACTTTATGATTTAATATTTTTAGTTACGATATATAATGTCACATTTTTCTTTTCAACACGGGGGGACAGTATGACAGGTAGTGTGTGTGTAGCGTATGGATCCATCGGAACAATACAGCCGATTTTTCAACCTGCACATGCATCTCAAATTTCCATAACTGTAATCGATTATGTACCCATAGCTGGGTCCGCGTGTATAAAAGAAAAATGTGACAATGAAAATCGGACTTCGCCTTACATTTTGGAGTGACACTTTCTCAATAATCACCCAATCCTACATGCAGCGTGTGGTATCTCATTAAAGAACACAAATTTCTCAAAAAATTTAAAATTTAATATTTTTAGGAAGGATATATATTTTTAGTTAAAAGCCCATTTATTACCTGTATAGTTACTTTGTTGGTGACTGTATAATGTAAACCTATTTTAAACAAAGATGTATTATCAAAAGGGAAAGACATACATATAACAATCAATTTGGTAGGAGTAAACCTTCATTTCGAGCGGGTCTAATGTTAGACAACAACAGTTTTATTTGTGACCATACACTTATAATAATATAATTATTATTATTATAAGTATAATAGACAATTCTTATAAAGCGCTTTACACAGTGCAAGCGCAGTCCCAAAGCACTTTTAGCCAATTATTATCGCTGCCAATTTAATTAACAGAACACTTTCGTTGGTTATACAATTGGGCAGCTACAAGCAACAGTACACAGCCTATCAGCACTACTTAGATTATGACTCACTAGCATCTGCCCACATATCATTTGGGTTGATGTACAGAAGGGTGTACATTTTTGGTTTTGATAGGCTACAGATCAAATTGATGTAGATTATGTGTATTGTCCTAACACAAGTAACATCATTTCTCTACTGATCTTACTACCTACATTACATGTGCAAAATGTATTTACATTTTGTTTTGTTTTGTTTTGAGACAAGTCACAAATAAGTGAATGTTGGTGGTATGCCAGGATTCAAATAATGATCATACAAGATGTGTGTTACCTTTGAGTTTTATAGCAAAAGAATCTCATTTGGGATTAGGAACTGAGATAAATTATACGGATAGGCTTTCACGTGAAACAAGTCATATACTCTTTTCATATAATGCACTTATCAATTGCATCCTCAGCCCTGGGAGACACGGGGCATGGCGGGGACCATGTGGGGATCGTACACATAAAAAGTACCGTGGACGTATAAAATGTGCCCCTGCTAGCCGGGGAGAAAAACCGGGGGGACTATAATAACGAATGAGAACGAACATACTGTTTCATTAAGGGCATACACAATGTCCCGGCTGTTGGGGGCAGGGACTGTGCGCCGCCGTGAACTTTGTTCCGGCTAAATGTGGGTTGGGGGGGGGGGGGGGGGGGGGGGGGGACTGTAATGGGGACTTCCAAAAAATGGTGTCCTGCCCTGCTGGGACAGTACACAACTGTACCCGGGACGTCACATTAGCAATTTGTACGTCCCAACCCTAATCGAGACCAGGCCAGGGATGCAATTGATAAGTGCATGACTCTATGCAATAACATTTCCACTTATTTCAGTTATTGCAGCTATGTATCACCAGCGAGTGAGTGTTATTCTAAGGTGCTGGCATCTGTAACAGCAGGATCAAGATAAATCCAAGCATTCACACAATAATGCTGTGCCGATATTAACAACGCGCGCTGAAGTCACTGCACAGAGGGTTAGATGAAAAGAGTATATAATGAATAGTAATAACTTAATAAATCATTTTTCAAATTCCCTCCACACCAGTGAGAATACGGATATTGTTATGACCAATGTTCATTTATACAAGGACATTATTTAAGAAAGTAGCTAAAGCTAATCACAGCAGTACACAAACTCATCTATATTAACATTACAAATCATATATGTAAAACAATGCAATCACTCTGTTCCAATGAACTTCCGAAACAGATATAGACGGTTACTGGAACAAGCAAAGTAAATGTGTTTTGAGAAAAGATGTTCTCCAATTGAGATAATGGTCATTCCATGTCAAATCAACCAATTTGCCAAGCATCTTGGCTGGTCACCATCTTGGACTTGGCTGAAAAATGTTTAATGAACACACACCAAAAATTAGCGCTCAAATTTGAAACGTCACACATTAGTACACTGACATCAGATCTACATAGCACTTGAAGGGGATGAGATACAGTCTTCCTGGTGCCATATTCTGTTTATTTTGGTAGCAGTCGCCCTAGGTAGCAATTTACTGCCAAATATCTTTTACGGACTGACAAAAACAATAGGGGGTAGTCTCGGTGTCAAATTTCAACAGGCCATATTTTCAAAACGGCTTTGAGTTGAGCGCTAATTGTTGATAGATGTACATATACACTAGAAATAATTTTCAGCCACATCCAAGAGGGTGAACAACAACCCATTGTTTGATTTGGCATGGCATAACCCACAAGCTTAATTCTCTGAATAGTAACCAATGATATCATCTACACTGTATACATCTCCTACAAGGTAAATAACAAACAATTGGATTCAAACAAGAACTGCATTAAGATGGTATCAGCAGTGGTAATTCAAATTAGATTTGATGAAACTTATGAAATCATAATACTCTCACAGAGTTCAAAGGTCATGGTGATGATTGATAAAATTCAATTGTATAAAAATGGATCGTATTTCACTGATTTGTAGTACTCGTTCAACACGATAATATTGGGTTCTGGTCGTTTCTTAACGATATCTATGAAGCAGCCAGATACAAGTTACAATAAAGAGGGAGACTTTTGCTCTTTCCATAAAACAGAGCAATGTCCCAAGTCTGATCGCAATTGTGAGCACAGGGATAGGTGTAATACGTTACGTCAGTGTGCCAACTATTATTTTCCTTGATTGTAGGTAGTTATTGATTGTTGGGCAACTTTTATGGCTTTATTGCACAAAGGAGATCAGTGCCTATGAAATGCTGATATATGTATTGATATAAAAATCTACCTACTATGGTAATATGCTATATGGTTCATAAAATGATCTTCTCATGATAATTTATACTTAGAATAATGACCATTAAGTACACACATTTTTCTTCTGTTTAATACACCATTCATTTCATACCATTTACTTGGTTTAGACCTAAAACAGTATGTGGTTACCAATACTCAGACTCAACACGTATGTTAAGGAAAGACTCATGCTCAATTTTCTGAAGGATTTGTATTATTATGTCTTATTCTTTAGTTTATAAGCTTGGGTACACACACATAATATTTCTTTGTTGTATCACAATTTGCTGTTTGTCCTACCACTATAATTCTAAAATATGGGATTGGCAAAATGGTAAGCATACTATAATCGTGTGTGACTGTAAAAGCCACTCCCAACAACTTGTGACTTGTGATTTGACTTGCAAATGTTGACATTGACTTTGACTTACAGCCTAATGACTTGTGAAATGACTTGGACTGGCAAGAAATGACTTACGACCAGCGCAAGTCAAAAACTAAATTGAGCGATCCCATAAACTTTTTTAATGACACATTTGTGGGGTGCCACAATTGCATAGGAGCAGAATGGAGAAATTAGTGATCATCTGTAAGTCAAGCATTTCACCTTTTTGTAAGTGAAAAAGTAGTCTAAGCCAATATTGCATTCATGAATTAACCTAGAACTGGAATCAGTCCGACTCACGGCCTTATAGTACACTGATTTCGAACGGCGAAGCCGTGAGGATGGACCTGGATAATCCACTGTACGTTTTATGACTCCTAAGGGATCATCCGTGCAAAGAAACAAATACTCTTCGTTTAATTAATTTTAATACTGAAGTTTCCTCTTATTTAAAATTTTCTGGTAAATAAATATTCACAGTTTAGTACTTAGAATAGTAGTACCGCGAATATGTGTGCACACAGTTTACCAGCAAGGAACACCCCATGCTGATAGCACGCGTTAGTGTCCATCAACTTGTATGACATCTAGGGTGCCGCCCTATCGTGCCAACCGTTAGAATTGCTCCGTTGGTTTACGAGGTGCGCGGAATAGTATGGTTGGGTCCATGTAATAAAATGTCAAAATGATCTGGACAGTACCTGGGAACCGCGCCAGAGTTTGGTCTGGCCGGGTTTGGTGGATTACCCAGGCCAACCGCTCATGTGATAGTATTATATTTCCTCGAGTGGCCGATTTCAGTTCAAGAATTAACCATTCCTCTCATAATCTTCTTGGTCTTCATCATCAACTTCCTGTTCCTCGTCATCGGCTTCATTTATTTCATCTTCTTCCAACATGATTTCGATATCTTTCCATTCGTTGTTCAAGCATTTTTGAAACAGATGAATTCCATTTTGTAGCTGTGCTTTTGCAAAAAATAAACCTTGTGTCTTTAGTGCTACGATGCCCTTTTCATTGATGTCCGGCTGTATAACAATGAAGACAAAATAAAGAAAAAGATGGAATAATTAAATACAGTGAATACAGTAAATAAGTTTTACATTAGACACATTTATGTTTTTAGTTTCAGTCCAAAGAGCGAATTTGCAACTGTCATTACTCTATGACTCTGTGACTTTCCGTGTTCCATACCATTTGTAATTTTTACAGAAGTCCAATAAGCGACCCTCACAGTTTCCATTTTACATTAATAATCATATACAAAAAAATCTAGGTCCCACCAACATAAATAGTCTTTGACAGCATACGCATTATGACATTTTCAAAATTGTTCTAGTTCTATACAAAAAATACCAAATTAGACCATTATACAAGGTGGTAAGCTGAATGGTTGCAGGTGGAAGGATTGCATACTTGTTCCCTCATCCCCTATCTGTGGAATATCTCTCAATGCCTTTCAATGAATCTATAAAACAAATTTGATACTTTTTCAATATTTCTGTCAAATATGGTAAAGATCTTCATGGGACATCCTGGAATGTATTGTATACTCTATGCTTAGATAGAGGGTGCAAATTGAAAGTGCAATTGTGTTTAGTTCTGTCAACTTCTTATATGATCATTTTCATATACCGGGTGTCCCAAACATCGCTCTACCTTGTAATTGCTCTATATTTCTGAATATGTACATTGTATATCGACAATAAATCATGCTTAGCTACAGTGATCTTATGGCATTATTTTGATACCAAACTTGATCAGGTTACCCTTTCAACAAATAAGCAACTGTTGTTGCAAAATACAATGAGGTATACTATGGGTCTTTGAAAATGAAAAGTGTAAGGCATTCTAAAAAAATTGTAAAACATTTGCAGCCTTTGAGCTTTCGGTGTGGCGGCGAGTGTTACGGATCAGCTGGACGGACCAAGAAATCTAATGCAGTTGGTGTTACAGAGATTGAAGGTCTACTTGTCCAACTAAAAAAACCCAGAAACTTGCAACATTTGGTCATTGGAAGCGACAACCAGATAGCATAGTGCTGGCAACAACGGAGTGCAAAGTTGAAGGAAAGGCAGACCAGGACACCGAAAAACAGCTTGGATGGACAGCATTAAAGCATAATGGATGACTGGTCGTAGCAAGAGAAAATGCATGGAGGATAATACCTACAGTTCTATGAAGGACTATGGCCTACAGCAGCAGCATAATAGGTGACAAGACATTATACATTGTCTTACTCAGCTTCAGAGAGGTATACTCATGTAATTTGAATGTATATTAATTAATTTATCATATGCCTTAAAGCAATCTTACAAACTGCATGTTTTCTTGAACAGTTGCATATCTTGGAGGAATCAGTCTTTCGTAGGAAATAGGGTATAAAATTTGTCAAAATAATTGTTCTAAAACTCAATTAATCAGACAAATCAGAAAAACTGACAATCAATTAAAGCCCATGCAAAAAGTGGATAGTGTCTGTTTGTTCACAGAACTTATAAGATGTACATACCTCGTCATCGCTTAAATCAGGTATTTCTGTCACAAGATCGGTAATTGATTCTGTAAGATGAGCAACCCTTTGCTCATAAAATCTAAGCAAGTTGTACATATCTTGCTTCAGGATTTTAATTTCTTCCCTGTTGCGCTGCAATAGCATTGACAAATCGACTGCTGTTTTCTTGATGTCCCATGGTACATGTGGTCCCTGATTTGGTGCTGAGTAAAAAAAAAATATATATATATATACATTTTCAATTTGATTTCAAAAATATGAAGAAGTGGTATTTCTCTTAGCCAACTTAATCAGAATATGAATGCTTTAGGCCTGCAAATTAATTAAAAGATTTTGTTTTCATTTAAACTGAACTTTCAAATGAATTTCAAAATATTTATGTATAGACCAAACTAGGCTTTCTATTGAGAAATATTCTATTAAATAAGTACATTGATCATGACAATAAGAGCAATATTAGCATACAATACACTTTGAACCATAGTGCAAAGGATATACGAGGACGTATCAAAAAGTTTTAGAAAACACCCAGAAGTGAAGGAGCCAGACACTTTTATTTTGATATGTGATCCTTCAGACATCTTTACTAAGTCCCTGTGCAAAGTTACACATTTTTCCTACTATTTATTACCTGTCCACAGACCGCCATTGGAGAGCTCCTCAGATTGACCGCCATTGATAGATTCTCAGATTGCCTCAGATTGTGTTATTCCAAAAACAGCAATAAATAGTTTTAAAGTTTTGACAGAAAGGGGTCAAAGGTCATTACAAACAAGCTTGGTGACAATGAACTTATAAGTAATATGGGTTGTACACATATTGACCTCTAATGACCCCTACATGACCTTTGACCTTTTTCTGTCAACACTTTTTTGCCATATTTTCTGCAGCTTACATGTAACTCAAAACTGCATCAATTAGCAAGTTTTTATGCTCATCGGAAAGAGTATATGTCGCTAGGAATGGCTTTTTTATTTTTTTATTTTTGTCCTAAATCAGATTTGTGCATAATTTTGTACAAGATTACGTTGCAATATGTTAAAATTGTCACCTTTTTTGCCATATTTTTTGGGATGATATAGTAAGACATGAATAAAAAAACAAAAAACAAAAAAAATGTTCCTAGAGAATTTTCTTGGGATTTAAAAAATGCACAAATGATAACATTTGTTTTTCTTATCTTGACAAAACCAAGAATAGGTCAGGTTTGTGATTTGTTTTAAAACAGTAATTATAAAGCTAGTCTATGTTAAAAATCAAATTTATCTTAACTTTTGCTTATAGAAAATGCATACTTTGATAAAGCTTCCATGAATGATTAAAGAGTGATACTTAAGTGAATAATGAAGGAGTTACAACAGGTTTTTTATGGAGGCTATGCTGAGGGTCCACACCCCCCTTAACACAATTTGAAGTATACATACCTATGCTAGAGTGCCACGGAAATTTCCCCTCCAAAATGGCATCATCATTACAGTCTGGTAGTTGTGACCCTGATAATCGCCTGATTGAATTATACTCCTTGACCAGATTACTAAGATTTTTTTTTTCTGAAACATTTTTGGAGCGTAGTCGTGTTCTCTGCTTGCATGAATCTAAAGTGAATGAAATCATCAAAAAGAAATGACAAAAGCTAAAAAAAGATACATAGCACAGGATGTATGGATGTGACACATGATAATTCAAGCTAAAGAACATTTCAATGGAAAGAATAGTATATAAGGGGGGGGGGGGGGAACTTAGTCTATCATTCTTACAACTTTGTCTTGGTTTTCCAGTATTGCTTTTGCTATTTCCAGTCACAATATCTACTAAATGTTTCTCTTCTGCACAGTATGTTACAATCATCAAACTTACACAAGTCCTGTACTTAAGATATGCACCAATGTCAACAAGACTCATAAATGGGTCTGTTTGCTCAGAACACTTTAGACCTGATCCTACCAACGAGAGGACTATAGTATTCATTTCCATTCTTAGTCCTAACATTGTCAACAGATTACTTGCAACCATCTAGTTGTGGTTAGCCGCATTTACATATTTGTTTTCATCAAGTTCTATAAAGAACAATACCAAAATAGTACATATGTTCCGTCCTGGCAGAACTATATCACCAATATATCTTACGTTAACTTGTTTTGTGAATATGGACATTAGGCTAGCATCTTGTGTGATAAAATGGTGTCCATGGAGTGTAGGTCAAATATCAGAAGGGATCAGGGGCATTAAAACGAAATACCGTATTATCCCTATTAAGTGCCCAGGGCGGTTAGCAAAGTCAATTTGGGTGGGCGCTTATTATGTTACCTTTTTTTAAATTAATTTATCGTGAGCATGTTCAAAACCACTCGCTGTACAGGCAGTGGTATCAGCACTACTGTACGCGTGGCAGTAAAGCGCCTAGTGGGATAGGGGAGAGCAAGGCGGCAGCGATCGAACCAGGCTTGCTTTACTGAAGGACGCCATGGCGATAAATGTTGTTGTACAGTGCTACTGTAATTGAAAAGGTGGGCGCTTATAAGGGATTGTTTGTTGGTAATCATTGAGAAAGAACTGGGGTGGGCGCTTATAAGGGCATGGGCGCTTAATAGGGATAATACGGTACTCTACTCCTCATGATTTCATTTGCCTACACAGATTAGAAATCAATAAATGCTTCATCAATTACCTGACATTTCGTTAATCATGATCTTCCTCTGATTGATTGTAACCACAGTTAATTCCATTAATCTTTGCAGTTGCTCAAATTTTCTAGTGATAGTCACCTCTTTACCATGTGTATACAATTCGTCAGGTGACATATTTAAGTCATTGGCGAGCTTGTTACCGAGTTCTACAGAGCGGGTAGCTTTTTTGCTGGAATCTTCCACGAATGAGGAGATCTGATGGTGAAGATTTTTGTTACCCATCAACACACTCATGTCTTCACTTGAGCGTTGATGGAAAGCCGACAAACCATCTGCTTCCCGCTGATGCTGGATCAATTGAAAAAATTCCACTAGATCGGGCTCTCTAGCTTGTGCAGCCTTCCTACCTGTTGATATGAAGAAATAGCAGAAAAGAAAACTTTAAGGGACACCAAATTTGATATAATAGGCCATTCCAAAGTTAAATTATGATAAATTGTTAATCATCGCTGAATAATTGAATTGGAGAAAAAGGCCTTCAAAGTCGGTGAAGCTTGTCGTCACTTGGTGTACAAATGCCGATTACAGGTCTTAATGGAAAGATTGTTTATGCTAATGACCTCTTATTAAACGGCCTCTCATTGGTTCATTTGGGAGTATACAGGGTTCAAACTAGCCCTGGAAAGCCCTGACCTTTAAGACCAAACCAAATTTGCAAAAAGGGATACTATTTTAAACCCTTGTAAATAACTATGTAAACATGGTAATTTCGAGACATTCCAAAACATTTTTCCTCTCTTTGCATTCATTTCTTGAGATGTAAGAATACAATGCCCTCTCTAAAATGGCTTAAAAACATATTTAGACCCAAAACATTTTCTTAATACTTCGGAAAGTGATATATAAATAGTTTATCGTTCAGAAAGATGACTATCGACTTTCGACTATTTCAGGCCATAACTCAAAATCAGCCCCAGCGACTTTACGCTCATTTTGTTTTGTGCCAGGTCACATATTTATATTGTAATATATCATTGTGTCTATCTTTGTAATTTGTATGTTTTTTTATATATTGTTGGTCTTTTTAATGATTCGTTTTTTAATTTGTATGTAATGATGGTGACGATTTTTGGCCATTTATTCATGTAAAGCGCATTGAAGCTTTGCGTACTACGCTCTTTAAGTCCTGTATTATTATTATTGTTATTATTATTATAGCAATTTGGATAGGCCTTCAGGCCAATCATGGCATGTCTGTGTAAATGGGAATGTTACGTGGATATTGGTGTGCGCAAACATACATGGTTTACATACATACATTATACGTTTAGGCATGCCTATGGAGGAATACTAAATGTCAATAGGCAGAAAAATAGATAGATATTGCATGCACAGTTCTCAAGACTGGGCGCAGATGATCTTGACGATAGACCCCTCCTCCCGCCGACTCTAAAACTAAAAACCCTGTTAAATAAGACCCGATTAATAAACCCGGAATTAAGGGCACATGGGTTCCTGTATCATGGGGTGTCAGGAATATTAGGGTACCTGTGATAACAGGATTTTTAGAGTAAGAGTACCCATCCCATGAATCACCAACCCGAGAACCGAGAATTCTAGTTGCTTTTATTATTATTAAAGTGCTAGATGTCATCTGACAGAAAAAAACACACAACAACTAAAAATGAAATGCATAAAACATGTTCCGTATGATTGAAAGAAAGATGAAATTTTGACCAAAATTAAGGCAGGGTGAAGCTGCTTTGGCAGAAATAAAACCATTCTCTATGATATAGACATTACCATTTATTCTCAGAATACGGGCAATGACAAAAAAAATTGGAGACAACTATCATTGATGCAACAGGCCATGTATACAAAATACTGGACATCCCTTAACAAGAATACCAACATACATCAAAAAACAAAGTAAAATACATCGTAAAATAAAATGAATGAAATGGAGACAGACAGGAGCAGCAGATAACCATTGCACTAAAAGGAAAGCAAAATGGCAATCATGTGGAGATAAAAAGGAGACATCCCATACAAAAAAAGGGAATGGAGGGACAAACTTACATACATGAGGAGTGACACAGGAAGCACACAGTAGGCAGAATTCTAAAATACTTAGCCTAGATAAATTATGAAATATATTTAAGTAAAATGAACACCTATTCTTTCCTCATCGAAAATGTTTCACAAAATCAATTTGCAAGATTGAAAACATCAAATGAAAAAAGGATTTGGTTTCAAAAGCCAAGGTATTTACCTTCCGCAGCCTGACATATTTCAGAATGCCAATCCTCCAAACTTTCAGCTTCACACTCGATCTTGGCCAAGTAGTTATTCAGTTGTTTTTCAGTGTCAACAATGGCACTTGATGTCTGTAATATGGAAAGAAAAATGAAGATGATTTAACACAAGGAGTGACTGTTGCGACATACATCATTAATTGTGTACATCTTTGAATTTGCAGTGAAGTATATCTACAGATGTCAATGTGAAAATATTTGAAATGGATTAATAAAACAAAGTGTGTCTGTTTAACTTACAGCTTTTTTGATCTATTTGCAATATGGCTAAGAAACCCTATATGGCAATTAAGGTTTTACCATTCACACTTAATTTATAGGAGACACTCTTACAGCCAGAATGCTTTTATAGGTTGGTCCAAGCATTTTGCTTGAGTGGGTCTAATTGTGACACTTACATGTCATCTTCATAGCTGTTAACTTTAAATAGCTGTAAACTTCAAAATAGCGAATGGTTGAAACTGACCCCACACTTGAAAAGCGCCCATATGGTCAATTTTGACCCAAAACGTCAAGTTTTAGAAAAGGCAAAGTCCAATATTTATGAAACTTTCAAAATTAGCTAGTTTGAGCTCATTTACATTTATTTAGACACTTTAATCACAGCAACAAGCCATGCAATGAGTTATATGAAAGATTTTATACTCAAACCCACTCCCCCACAAGGATCAGATATGTTGACACAAGAGGGCGCTGCACACTTAGGTCAAATGGATTTTTTTTTTTAAATCATCACATGGGGAAAATTACCAAAAAACACATTTTTGACCCCCGTATAGTCCATTCTTAATATCAACTGACTTGTTTTCTCACTCCAATGACCAAATCATTTCATAACTGATGAACTTACCCTTCTAAAACGCCTGCAGAGTTGAGATGACAGGGACATAATCTTCCTAGTGTTCCAAAACAGAACATGTTCTGTAATTGTATCTTCTCTTCCTGAAAAAGGGAAAGAAACTCATATAGAATTTTTTCTTGTGTAATCAAAACCCTGTTTTTACCAAAGTGTTTGCCTATTTCAGTGAACTCTGGTGATGTTTCTGTGATCTTTGATCCTATTTGTGAATACTCCATATAAAGCATAGGTCAATACTTATATGTAGACCTTTTTTCTTGTCTCACCAAAGCACATAATTAACGCTTTCCACGCGGCTATTAGTTTTACCATAACAAAACAAATTTTTCAGAAACCTTTCCCAACTTTCAAGGTCTACCTCCAGAATCACTGAACCAATAATAGGCATGTTTGTACTTATTTCAATGCATTTCTTATGGTGATTCCAGATATGGTAATGAAATTCAATAATGTTGACATTTTTGAAACATTTTGTCAAATTTGGAATGTCGTCTACACAGCCGCCTGCCGCATGGAAAGCGTTAAGATGAAGTTAGTTTGGCGAAAATCATAGTAAGTCCAAATCTTATCCCATGCAAAATTAAATGAACTCAGTGACGTCTGCCATCTTGTGCTTAGAAACATGAGTAGTGGTCCTTTAATACATGCTACATAAACTATCCAACCCACCATCCTTCTACACTCGCTTCTACACTCGCAATTTTCAAAAAACAACTCAAGACTCACCTGTTCGCCATTGCTTGAACTCATTTTCTGATTTTATCAACATTTTGATGTATTTTAATGTGTGTGTTCTTATAATATTGTATGTATTTTAAGGTTTTAATTGGTGTAATTTTTAGGTGTTTTTAAAGTTCTTACATATTCCATAATGTGTGTACAGCGCACTGTGACTCCCCGTGTAGTGCGCTATATAAATGTGTTTTATTATTATTATTATTATCCACTAAACATCTAATCAACCACACACTGATTCAACCGAAATATTGTTTTGGCCTCTGCCGTTTAACTATCTTATCATGCAACCAGAGTGAGAGCACTATTTTAAGTAGGACAAAGATGCAAAGCAGAGTGGTTGTACGACGCCATAACACTATGTTACATTGTGTCATATAGACGTAGGCAGGAGCGATTGTGATTGGTGGAAACCCTCAGAGGTGTTTAAGAATAATACATTTACATGTCCATGTATAATCAAGCATTTGGAATTTGCTAAAAATATTTTTACAAAGGACATACTTTACTTATACAGAGTTTGTCAAACACATAAGGTCACGTTTTTTTTACCTCGGCACCCATAAAAGGTGGTTTTGTTACATTCTAATCACTTTTTTGTACTTAGGCTATTGTATTTGTGTAACCCTCTACGCGATTGACTTGTGTTTGGACTTATTTTAACGGCAATTTGATCCCCCTTTAATAATCTGAAGAGAGAAAAAATCCATCACCTTTGATTAAATTATTACAGCTCATTAAAGCATAATTAGTCAGGGTGGTTGAGGAAGTGGAGGACTCGAGGAAGTGGAGGAGGAAGTGGAGGAGGAGGAAGTGGAGGAGGAGATAATTGTCTAATAATGGGTGAATATGGACCGTTTTCCTGTAATAGAGCATTCTAATTCTTAGTATTATGTCAGTTGAGTTCTAAATGATGCAACAATGCTTTACATCATTTACTTAAAGTGTCAATTAAGCTAATTAACTAATTTTCAAATCTGATTAACGATGTAGGATGAACCATGTGTACATAGTCACAAAGCCGTTTTTGTCAATGTTTCAAAATTTTCCTTGCAGGAAAATTGGAAAGAGATTTTAAGGCTTTGATTTTAATGTAAAAGCAATGAGCTCTCATTTCTATTTGCATAATTTAGTTATCTTTTCCATTATCTAAAATTTCCTATTTTGACCACCCTGTATATATATTTCCTAATAAGCTGAAAAATCAATTTTGTATATGACTGGATGTTTAATTTACTCAATTACAGCAAAAATATTTCTAGCCTTTGAATAGGTCCTGCATTTTTTATACAATGGAGAAAAAAATAAGAAAATTATCATTTTGTATACAATTTTAATTGTTAGACCCTGTATAATGTTCAGGTCACCCTGTATATTTGATTTTGAGTTACCATATTTTCAATCCTTAGATTATAAGCTTTCCAAATGTATATGGTTTCATACACTTTAGATGTAAACATGTTGATATATTCTACTGAAACTGCGAAAGGAGGTATATTTCATGAAATGGACTCATGTAACACAAATGTAGCCCAGGTTAAAAAACACGACCATAAACAGATCACATATATTAAAACAATATGTTACACTACAGTTCCTCGCATCAAAAAATAGGAACACTATGGTTCGATTGCACAATTGAGTTAGACCGGGTCTAAGTGAAATCTATTCATGCCTCAGAAGCTGTTTTGTCCTCTGCATTTTCATGAGGTATTTTGTGCTATTTTTGAACTTTGCATCCAAATCTTGTTGGCTAATTTGAAAAGGAAATGTAATTAAAGGGTGCATTTCACATAACTAAAATCCACTTAGACCAGGTCTTACTTTTTGTGCATACGGACCTTAATTAGTGTTGGCAAAAACAGATGTTGATATTTTGTTGAAACAATTACCATTTCACCTTAATTTTTTCGCATTTTCAAAGAAACTGCCCTCACACAATTGTTTGTCTGAGTCACATCACCACAAAACATTTTCTAATAAAGTTGCTTAACCCTAACCATCCTCAATGCCGCAAATGTCCACGGTAAAGTCTGTCTGTGCCAGCTGGCGTGGCACTTTTTCGATGAAATAATGGCCCCAAGCTACGTAGTCCGGCCAATATACTGGCCCGAGTATGGTTGGCTCCTGTGGCGCACTGGTAGAGCATTCGTCTCGCAACCGAGAGGTTGTGGGTTCGAGCCCCGGTGGCGGCGCCACTATTTTTGTCCGCGTTTTTGTCTTTGAAAAATATTCTTCAAAATGTGACTTATGAGGTTAGGGTTAACAGAATTTTTTTTTCTCTTTTTTTTTCTTTTTTCAAAATTGTCCATGTATGATTTTATTAACCGTAACCATCTTCAATGCCACAAATGTCCACGGTAAAGTCTATCTGTGCCAGCTGGCGTGGCAATTTTTCGATGAAATAATGGCCCCAGGCTACGTAGTCGGGCCAATATACTGGCCCGAGTATGGTTGGCTCCCGTGGCGCACTGGTAGATCGTTCGTCTCCCAACCGAGAGTTGTGGGTTCCAGCCCCGGTGGCAGCGCCACTCTTTTTGTCCCCGTTTTTGTCGTTGAAAAAAATTCTTCAAAATGTGACTTAGGAGGTTAGGGTCAATAGACACCATTCGATCAACAGTATATTTATTCAGAATTGCATTATTTGGAGATATTTTGCAAAACATAGTTAACATGTTCAATTAATTATTTAAAATTGATAAAGATAGAGGCAAACACAAAACTCATAGCATAGTAGCACTTTTTTATGTTAAAAAAGTCATTATACTTTAAAGCGAACAATTTTTCATGTAATCATTACCTTTAAATTATATTTCAAATAATGAGTACTTTCATGGACCCGTCCACCAATAGAAAAACCCTGGTTGTTATCAGAGTTTAACAAAACAAATTGTCCTTTATACATCAGATGCCATCCATCATTTGTCATTTTAAACGGTCACAATATTCTTTCCCCATTTATCCCTTGATAAAGTATAAAGAAAGTGGAGTGTCAGACCAAATGATCATCATAACAAATTTTGCTTCTGGTAATAAGGCGTAATCCGACTGACCCTATTTTAACCTCCTACCCTAAACATTTTTGAATGTATCACTATGGAGGTATTTTATTGGTTAACCGTTGTTGACATATTTTTCCGGTAAAGTTCATAAATTACCCTGGACCTATCAAGATGTAATTTCTATTGCCGCTAATAAAAAGGTAGATGGATAATAACAGGTGTTTTCCTTTAATGTTTTAATACAGTGATAGGATGTTGAGTATTATATGAAAGTATAACAAGATGTTTACTGTGTACAAACCTTAAAAATAATAATATCATCATTATACTGTGCCACCCATTGATAACACACATTAGACACACACCATCTTTTAGTCACTTAGAGGTCTTGCAGGGATATGGCAACCATTTAATATGACACTCGGCCATAACTACTTACCAGCAGAAGACATGTTTTTCGTCGTTGATCCAAGGCGAGATAGATGACTAAAGAATTGCTCCATTTCTTCTCCTGTACCGGTTCCTGCTCCATCCTGATATCGACCACCCCATTTTACCTGGAGGGGATGAACATTTGTATATTTCAAATGAAATTAAATACATGCTAGTAGTGCTGTATAATCCAATAGGAAGAAAATCGTACTCCCATATCCACTCAATTGAGGATCTATTATCAAGCAGACTAGAGAATGAATTTGGCGATCAGCCCAACTCTATAATCCATCATTCATCAAAGCTCAGATGCAACTCTATAATACATCATAGCTCAGATGGGTATTTCTAGTGATGCATAGGCTTTATATAGCAGGTTTATGGCTTAAGTTTATTACTCATGCATTACACAAGGTCAATCGAAGCTTGCTTGATTTTGAGTTTCAAATCATTTTTTTTAATTGAAGGCATTTTCAAATTCAAATGATACTTCAAGTTGTGATTTATGTTTCGATGTTCAAGATAATGACTTTCAACTTCATATATTTGATATGATATATTTGATACATTTTCCCTTCAAGTCAACAAAGTAAAGAGTGGATGTTGAATTGAAGGGATAAATTATCACAAGTTCACTTAGAAAATAAAGTGGATATCCACTTTTTACTAAGTACACTTGGCGTACTAATTTATCTAGTCATGTCAACATCAAACTTTTACTAAGTCCACTTGATGTGATAATTTATCTCACCATGTCAACATCCATTGTGATAGTTGCTTATTTTATTTTGTCGACATGGCAAGATAAATTATCTCACCATGTGGTCAAGTCAGATGGCACTTATATCCTTCAAAACATGTCTTTTGATGAGAGAGTTTACACTTACCTGGCAATCCCATGAATGCGCTTTGGAATGCATTACAGACAATGCTGGTTTTACGCTATTTACAGCCTGCAGGTATTTGGTGCGCCGCATTGCCCATGGCCAGTAGTGGCAAATTACATCTTGCCACAAGAAGCGTATGCCTAAGGGAAGCAGTACAAACTGGTGCAGGTAATGTGGATAGGCATATAACTGCTCCCCACGATGCATATTCACAGCTTTCTGTGCCAGCGTGTGTCTGCATCCAGCCACTTCCAGACCAGTCTCATCCTGATTTGCCTTTCTGCTGTTGTGTGCTTGCGCAGCCTTCCAAACAGTGTTCCCACAAGTATTGGTCGAAGAATTCTGTAAACAATATCATTTTGTAGTGCATGTATATCAATTTCAACAAACAAACAAACAAGAACACCCCTACATATTCCTATTGATATAAGGTGTACCTTTGACCTACTTCACTAACCTTATGATCACACATGCACACACAAAAAACCAAACATTAAATTCAATTTATATGAGGAAGCATTTACTATTCGCAAGTGATAATTTATGATGAAATCAGACTTTTTTGGGACCATGGCAATGGCACTATAGACATTGCAAGAGAGTAAGTTATGTGTTCATTGTTTTCGATGGATGAGCCAGTCCAGAAACTGGCGTAACATAGGTGTATTGAGCCTCTGTAGCTTAAGATAAACCAGGAACCCAATAACATGATTTTTTTGATTGTGAGAATTTATTTTGTATCACCAAACTACAATTAACGAAAACAAACAATTTACGTTCGCTAGTGATGCCATTACTATCAACTGCATAAACACAAATGAAGTAATAAGCTAAAGGTGTAGTTTATTAAAATAAAAAAACCTGAATGTACAGTCGTACAGTCATATACCAAGTAACAGCATTAACATGCATTCAATTTTTATAGCCCAATGAAATACATAGTTGAGTTGGTAATCAGTGAGAAATAAGTAATTAACAAAAACAATAGTCAATGTCTTTACAAATAATTTTATATGCACATTTAAACAACTAACCTTCTCAGTATGTGAGTAGACATCTGTCATATGTTCCCGCACCAAATCATCTTGGATTATAAAAGTTCCACTATAGTATGGTTTTCTTATACCCCTGTAAGAATCAACAAAAAGAACTGGGAACATATAAGGCATGTCTGCCTCCGTTGAGCTCATCATAATCATGATACACAAGTTAACACAACTGATTCTTTGAATAAAGAATATATAGAACCTTGGTCACACGGTGTTACAAGACTAGCATTAACATTTTTGTTACCACAGTAATTTACACCTCATTATCCAAATAAATGAATGAGTAACAGTTCAATTTCACATAATACAATATAGTGTGTCTATATTGTGTTCTTGGGCGACATTTTTCTTTATGCAAAGTGTTTGTAAACACAAAACTGTCATTATCATATTTCAGAATTTTATAAAAATGCTATAGATCATAAATAAAATATTCTTACCTAGGCACTTTACTATAACGATACACCTTAAAATTCCCATCGACATGAGCAGAGTGCTGTTGAATTGCACATGGTGGACATTTCATGGCATCAAATCCTTGAATGAGAGCAAGTTCTCTTTGGCAGTACTGGTATTCACTCAGAACTCTTGAAAGCACAGTCTTATTGATCACATCTTCCTATAATAAGAAATTCAACTGATTTTTAGTCACCTGTCGAAAGTCTAAACATAGTAAAAAAGGTTGATAAACCCACTGACTGGGTTAGTTCCCTAGTAATTGTTGAGAAACCAAATGGGAGTCTAAGGCTGTGTTTGGATCCTAAATATTGGAATAAGGCGTGCGTGAGCATTATCAAATTCTAAACATAGAATTAGCTAGTGAAATAGCAGGTGCGCAATATTTTACAGTTCTAGATGCTAGATACAATGTTTTTTTGGCTAATAGAGTTAGATGCAGAAAGCGCAGAATTATGCACATTTCAAACTTCGATCGGAAGGTATGCTTTCCAAAGACTACCATTTGGACTACATAGTGCATCTGAGGTATTTCACAAATATGCCACACAAATGAGAGATGGTGTAAAAGGCACGATTAGTTATATCGATGACGTATTAGTGTATGGTTCCACAATGGAGGAGCATGATGCAGAGACGAAGTGTTGACATTGCACGAGCAAACACTGTCAAACTGAAACAAAAGTATGACATAGATAGAAGTTGTACACAAAGCAGGAACATTTCAAAAGAATTTCAGTTGCTTATGCTATCTAGAGAATATCTGACAACAAATGACAAAGAAACCAAAGAAATAGAACTTCAAGTTCACATGTTAGTTACAAACCTTCCTTATTTATAAGTATAAGAAAATGTAAGAATTCAAAACAGCAACAACCACAGATGACAGCTTGGCAAAACTTTTAATAAGTTCTGCAAATAGAATGGTCAAACATATACAGTGTACTAGCGTAGTCTATCTACATCTAAATCAATAAACATACCCAATAAAGTTGTCAACAGAAAATATCTCATTGAGAAAACAATACAGGAATCACTTATTTATTTTTCAATTTTTGACCAATATGTTTTTAGGATAATTTTGTAAAAAAAAAGTGTTTTAAAGGTTAAAAATTGTCATTTTTTTAACCATATTTTGGCAGTATATAAAAAAGTGTGACATGAATGAAAAACAAGAAAAAAATCCACTTGTAGAGAAATGTCTAAGGATTGCAAAAATGCAGTAATTTTTAAGGAATATTGAAGTGCAGTTCCTTTCTTTTCAAACTGTTGTTGCAATATTTACATTGGTATAGTTTCTCTTATGCCAAATCACAGTTGTCAAACTCCCTGAAAATCAAAGATTTGAAAATTTCAGTATTCCTCTTTTTCAGAAAAATTGTACTTTTTTCTGACAATCCTGTCATGTTTTGATTTTTTAAATGCATTTCAATATATTATACCATAAGTCTTTCCACTATACCAAACATAATGAAAATCCATATTTTGATCATGCACATAACCTGGTATGATATCGGTCTTGATATGGGAAGCATATTATAGATACTGCAGTCAAGAGGACTTCTAATATTATCACAAACTTAATACGGGTGCCATGTTCTGCCTTTGATGATGGGACATGATGACAAAGAACTCAGACTTATCATGATTAAGTTGCAGCGTGTTCCGTGTCATCCATATTTAAATTTCCTGTATGCATCCTGTTAAATGAGATAAGGTGTGTTGATTGAAGCTGTGTCAGATGGTTTGAAACTAACATAGGCTAGTGTTGAATATCATATAGCATGAACATGATATGACAGGTTTAAACAGGAACTATTTTATTTAAAAACACTGCACAAACTAAGTTCCTTTGGGCATTATTTTTATCCATTTAGATCAAGGCTAAAGTCAAACCTGGTCTAACTTGTATTGGTAATATGGACCATTAATTCAACTGTGAATACTAATTATTTCTCACTCAAGATCTTAACTGTTCAATAGTGAATCGTAATCATTTCTCATACTACCCTATAAAATTGCTAAAATACCTAATGAAAATTAACAACAACAAAAATAAACAATAAAATAAGCAAACAAACAGGCAAAGAAATAAATGAATAGATAAGACAATTACAAACAACCAAGCAAACATACACTGTCCCATCATGTTTAATATGGACCATTATAGGCCAATCTATTTTTTTTAAATCACAAATTGAGAATTTGTGATATAAAGAATGCCGTGAATCATTTATCAGGATAACATTTTGACAAGTTCTGGTGTTAAACAAGGTAGTTTATTGAGTAGCCATTACATAACTTACATGTTGTCCTATATCCTGGATAGCTTTAGCAAATGCTGAGAGTGATGTACCGGGCATGTGTTTTGAAAGCTTGGAAATCCACTCCAACAGTTCCGCAGAAAAGAGGTATCTGATTCTGTTTTTACTACCAGGCCAAAAACCATTTGAAATTATGTTGCAAACTTCTCTTTCAACATTCACATAGTTGCATGTTGTGCACTTTGTAAGTGCTTTTTTCAGCATAAAACGCCCTGTTAAAACAACAAAAAGTCTGTAACTAATCATGGTAGCATAGGACAGGTTTTAGGAGTGACTAAATCTATTTAAACAATGCATGATTTAACAATTCAGTTCAAGTTAATAAAATCAATAATAAAGAAAAAGTGGATGGAAGATTAAAATCACTGTGAATGGTGTTGTTTATGGTTTCTTTTTCTCTTAACACTATACTGTGACGAGGGCAGCCATTTAAAAGAAAAAATGGGTGTTATTTTTGGGTGGTTTCATAATAGCAGTTGGGTATTGTCTTCAGCAAATACATTTCCCTATATTATGTAAAAAAACTGGCCATTGGGCGCATCATCACAAAAGGCAGAACACGATATTACATGTGTTTGTTTTGATCAATTTCTCGATTGTCTGTTATAGTAGGTGTTAAGAAACTTGATTGAACAGTTTTTGATAAGATTCCTTGTATTAAAGAAATACAGTTCTATTAATTAAACCATGCATCATACGTTAGGAAATTTTTTTTCTAATGTTTATTGATCATTTTAATTGAACACAGAACTATCCAATAAAACGCACATCCCGGGGCACATTCCCAACCTGTGATTATTTGAAATTCGCGCCCGGTTGTCCGTGTCGATGATGTCATCGTCACTAAAATCGCCTCATCAGCAATAGGTCGCTGGGCAGTATCACACAGGGATTGAAGGCATACATCGATAATATAAATGAAACAGAAATGCTGACATCTTGTTAAGTCTTTCGTCATAGCTTTGATCAATATGGCGAGTACTGTATTGGCGACGACCATGCATGTCCTTGTTTTTCTTTCTAAAGCCGAGTTTGTCTTTACGCGGTACTTTTAAAAACTTTACCTTCAGAAGTGGTCTGTATTATAATAATAATACTACATATTTGAGCGCTTAAGTTCCATGGCACGGATTTCCTTTTAAGCTATCATTATCACACATCGGGAGGTGGTAAATACTCAACACTTCTGTGAAGGCTTTTACATGCTACACTTAATAACAAACCTTTGGTAGTCACAGCTATGTATGTGGAATCTACAGGGTGCTTTTCAAGGTGTCCAGTGTTGCATTTGATACATGTTCCATCGGTATCAACTGGAAAAAAGATATCTGGAATAAATTTAAAAAAAATAAGTTAATATTAAATTTTGGAGGTTATTATCAGATCTATTTAACTGTAAAATGTGTTTTAAAATATAGGAAACCAAAAGGGGTTCATCAGTTTCAAATCAAGATATCTACTTTCCAATGAAATCTTGACCCCAGAAGCAATCCAGGCATTACCCTTCTTAATTTGCAAGTATGCATTCATGGTGTAATAAAACAGTCTGCTGCAGTAGGAATTTTAATACACTTTTCTATGGGCTTTTCATGTATCAAATCCTTGTATTAGTCAATCATCAAATTAACCCTAACCCCGCGGCTATGTTTTTGTGCGTATTGGGGGAGGGGGAAAATACTATTTTTCTTCCCAGAAAAATCCCCCAGCACCCCGGGATTTGATCGCGGGACCATCTGCACCAGAGTCTGTCCCTCTACCGACTGAGCTAAACTCCCAGCGCATATACAGGCCTGCAGCAATTTCCTGCCCACATGCCTGCGGTAGGTGACGTCATCGAGGCAATGCAGCAGCCATGCGTGGAGATAGTTTCTTGCTGTAAGTGTAAGTTTTTGTAAGATTCAGTAGGGTTAAGGGTTAATGCACATGAAAAAGTGACATATATTAACCCTAACCCCTGCGGCTATGTTTTTGTGCGTATTGGTGGGATGGGGGGAAGTACTATTTTTTTTACCCAAAAAATCACCCAGCACCCTGGGATTCGATTGCGAGACCGACTGAGCTAAACTACCAGCGCATCAACTTCCTGCTCAAATATGCCTGCAGTATGACACATCATCGAGGCAATGCAGCAGCACAATTGCGTGGAGATAGTTTCTGGCTGTACGTTTTTGTAAGATTCAGTAGGGCAAGGGTTATTGATCCAGTCATTGATGATTTTAATGTTCTAGTCAATGTCTTTTTAATGTGTACAGTCTTTCAAATCTTAATATATTGTATAGATGCTACCTTGGAGAACATTGAAGACATTAAAAACAATCCAGATTCAGATATTACAATACTATACTTACCAAATGGGACTAGCACATGGTAGACATCATCCCCATTTACTGAATATCCAGTTGGTACGGGCTCATAAAAATCGTTTATCCACATTTGCCTTCGGTGAAATGGATTGGTGGCGTGAATCCGTATGTCACAAGTATGACACATATATGGAATGTGGGATGCACAGTCCATGCATCTTATTGTGGTATATCCCTCATCACATTCCATGCATTCTACATTTCGTTTGATTTCATGGGTCTTTATCAATGTAGATAGAATCTGCTGCCTCATGTCCTGCCAATTCTCTTCTTGTTCCTCCATCCTCTCACTCCATGTCCTCTTGAAAATAGCCCTGTTACTTTTCATCAGGTCAGCTAGCTTATCCTCAAGCAACTGTGCAGTGGAATTATCTATGAACACATTTTGTGAAAAGAGGACAACATCTTTTGTTAATAAAATAACATCCACAGGGAAACATCACTTACTTATTATGGCCAGATTTTCCATTATTGTCCATCAATCATTTTCTATTTGATTGTATTTAAAAGATGTTCTCTTTTGTTAACATTTTAATTTATAAATTTCAAAAAAGGTTAATTATAACACAATATAAGTATTGAGTTCATTTAGATTACTTGGAAAGGCGTAAATAGCTATTAATTTTTTTCGCCAAATGAGCTGCAAGCCTAAGGAAATTATGAATCATGTTGATGAAACCCCCAAATATTTATAAGTTTTTGCTAACAAAAGATTAACAGTTATGCAGTTATAACACCATGCAAAAAAGTAATAAAGAAATAATACATATCGATATTGGCCATCTTTTATACAATTTGCTATAAATGAAAACACAATCTTGGTGAAGAAACACAATGGGAGTAAATCCGGTGTAATCTTTGATCAAACACCTCTACTAGAACATTGTCATTTGAATACTAAACCCACTCTCTTGTACACACAAATTATCACAAGGGCGTTGCAAATATTTGAGTATCTGCAATTGCAGTCATCATCACATCCGAGCAAACGATGTAAGTTAATATGAATAGGTAATACCAATCACAATTATGTTATGTCTCTGGCATGTTTGGCAAGCCAAATATACCCCAGTGTACTCTGTTTTGCAACTTACTAATTTCTTTCAATATTTTGATGTGATACGAATAAAGATTATAATTTATACTATTAACAAGAGTTGTAACTTACATGCATCAGCTGTACTCTCTAGTGATGGAACAAAAGTTACTGGAGGAAAAGGAGCAGTAGGGCCATCTTGATTGAGAGGTTCTGTCCAAAAGGGATAAATATGAATGCGTAAAATATTATCAAAATATTAAAAAAAATTCTGTATTGCCTTGAACATACTCAATTTAATTCAATAGGAACCAAATCAGAACAATGATTAACACTGATATTTATACAGACACGATCATTATGCACCGTACCCTGCCATACTGGTAATTGAATGTCTTTCATGTTAATTGTTATTTAGTGTTATTTTATCAATCACTGAATCAAACGTTTAAGGAATGTCATCAACTCTTTCATAATCATCATCCATTTCTAAGGAAGGCATACAAAAATGTAATCCAAAACTTTGAAAATACAAAAGTACAGCGTGATCAGTTCATGCCTTACCCCCAATCCCAGCATGATTTGATTTGGTAGATTGGCTCTTCCTGGGCTTGGTTTTGGTTTTTCGTACACCAGTCATGGGATCTCTCCTGTTAGATGTTACAGTGAATTTGGCAGGTACTTTTGGTTTGTTTATTCCTGCAGATCTCAACAATTCCTTTGTTTTCAGAGGGTTCTGATACAGTTCCAGTGTAGCTGCTGTAATTTTACCTACAAGCAAAAATAAAAATAAAAAAATGAATAATTTGAGTCATTGGACTCTGGAGCATAATATAATCTGATGCACACATTGCCCATGCCCATACATACTTGTACACTGTGCTGGAGTTCCAGTTTATTGTCTGTTAATGTTATGGCAGATCTGCCTTATTTATCAATGGACATTTATGTGTGCCGCCACAATTTTTGATTATCCATATTGAAGGCATAGTTTTGTTCAATGTAAACGGTGGGTTGAGGAAAAGCACACAGTTCAATTATCAGCTACAATATTAGTACATTCTTTTGACCAGTTGACATGATTGATGCAGTTATGCGATTGACACATTTCTGGATCAATATTTCATTTCATTACTATTATGTCATAATTTGTGACCTATCGATATGTTGGGTTTGTATGTAGAAAAGATGACCTTTTGGTGTGGAAAAATCATTTTGATTCATCATTTTAGTGACTTGGTAGCTCAGTGTTTTCACTCACCCTATACAAAGGGTGAAATACCCTTCACTTACCTTCAACATTTTTCTCAAGAGTAAAAATGTTGAAAATGTCATTTAATGTATTACTGCCCAAAACACAGTCTAAGCAAGACAACGTTTTGGCCATAATTTTCGTTTTTCACCCTTGAGAAGTTAACCCAGTGAAATTGCTTGCGGTAGCATTGATAGCCACTTACAAGTATCAACAGAGAAGACATATTGATAAACATTAACAATACTCATTCAGTGCATGTAATGTACATTATTACAGTACTATGTGCATGATATGGCAGTGTGACAGTGAACAGCAAATGCCAAATTAGATGAATTTTGCTTACTTTGCTGTCTGAAACTTGAATGTTATTATTGCTGTTTTCAGAATGTTATAATAGTTCAGTCAGTTCCAAATTGGCAAACCTATTTACAGCAGCGAATAAATTCAGAAGAGGGTCAAAACTTTCACATGGGTCAATATCACAGTGTCATTGTATGTGTGATGCTATGCCAAAATAGTGCTTTAATACACTTTGATTACTTTTGCGTGCGGATAGATGCAAAGCGAGCATTTCTCGCCAATTAGGAACTGATTGAACGAACTGTAGTATTTCATTTATATTCACAATTCTGTAAAATATTCATATTATGCGTTGACTTCTGGACAACTTCAAAAGTGCACTTTGATTGGTCATGGATGATTCTAGTTGTCTCAGGCAAATGCTGATTATGACCAGATACATGTGGTTTGATGAAGCAAAACAAAAGAGAAGAAAAACAAAAACAACAAGCAAACACAAAAGTGCCTGTAAGGTTAAAGCCACAGAAGGTCACTACTTTAAAAGAAGGTATACGCAATGCTCACAAAGTTGGGTGTTCAAATTGGGATCAAAATCAAGTTGAGTGGGTATAGTGCCCTGCCTGCCTATGTCTCAGGATCAATGGTCTATCAATACATTTCTTTATCCATTCATTGGAAACTTTACTTTGATATAAATAACTTGGAAGGGGGGCGGGGGCTTGATGTGGTTGTCTTCAAAACTGGCCAAACAAAATTGCATGGTTCAAATAGGCTTACATAAACAGGTGAAGACTTGTCTTTAAATAAACAGCAAAAAAAACCACCCTTTTTAAGACTTACGTTTGTCATATTTAACGGATCTCCTCTTTATCTTTGGTATAAATTCTACATCTGGAACAGTGGAAGATGAGCCTGGACAATCTGGAGATAATTGGTGAGGCACCTCCTCTTCATTCATCTTCTTAGAACTGTAAAAATAAAAGTGAACAAAGATTTTAAAGGTAACATGAAACAGCAATCATTGTGATTGAATATGAATCTATGGTGTATTATTAGGTTTGCATAAATATTGATAGCTTTTGTTGTTACCATCAAAAATACATACACATTGGTGACATCTTACTATAATTTGTCTTATGTTGTATGTGTATGTAGGTGTGTATGTATGTATGTATCCATAAAAGGCTCCCTCATTTTACGTCTAAGCACCGTGAACTTTGCACTGATAAAAGATGATTATAATGTGAGTGTTATAAGTTATAAATGGCTGAAAACCGTAAATGTATGGTTAAAACATTATATGTATGATGATGATAGAAAATGAAAATATCTTGTTAAACAATATTTAAATGCCCATGGTCCAAACTTTTTAATTTTAAATATGAATTTTGTTGAAGCAAAGAATGCTCCATCGTTAATTGGTCTACCAAAGTTTTACTCAGATCTGGTAGAAGTGTGGCATAATTTAGATAATGATTTTAAGAACTTACTAATTAAAGACTCACTAAATAAAGGTAATTTGGGGCAATGAACTGATGCACAATGGTAAGAATTTGTATTTCAAACATTGAATCGATTGATAGTATAAATATAATATATATTCATTACTTCATGAATAGTCGCGATAGCTGCTGCGTACCAAGTGTGTTCCAATCAAATTAATCGTTAGATGAGAACGCGCACGCCAAGCGCAGGTTATTAATTATTGCCCGAAAGTACTGCGCCAAAGTGTTTGATTATTTTTCCCATTGACCATCCAATCAAATTAAAGCCTCACGCGGCTCACACCCCTCAACTGAATATTCAATGAGTGAGTTATGAGGAAACACGATAAAAGGTAATTTCTGATTGGTTGAATGATAAAAATGTTAATGAAGGGGATGACCCGACTTGGACTGTTTTCAATAAAGAAGGGGTGGACTGAATAAAAATAAAAATAATTATTATAGCGCGATTGTATTGGTATATGAATCAACGATTTTGATCAATATGCATTTTTTCAGTAATGTATGAGAATAATGGCAGCTTAACAACTGTTTTCGTGAATTTGTTTTGAAATCCTCGGTTGTTGTTCCGGTCATTCGGAATTGTCCCTAAGGGCAGCAACCTCTGATTTCAAAATAAATTAACGAAAACAGTTGTTACGCAGTCATTATTCTCTAATTAATGAAGGTACTTTTTCCACTCAATATAATTCTTGACAAGCTTAAAAATAAGCACAAAGTTCTGGATTGCAGAGCTATTTATTATTTTTAAATCCATCCCAACGGATTGGACTGATATAATTAAAACCCATTCATACACTCTATGTAGTGTTGAACCAATCAGGAAGCAGGAATTACAAATACGCGGAGTGCATTGATAGTGTCCACTGCACTCCGCGTGTGCGCCGTTCAAATCACGCAGTGCACGTTTTGTTTTGATTCGTTGTTCAAGATTCGCGGGTTCGCCGATTTTCACTGCGGGTGTTAGCAAACTTGATAAAGTGTTTTTAGTCGTTTTACATAGATCAAAATTATGCTTAAATTGTGAATTTTTATTTGTATAGTGTCGTGTATGAATTAGGTCAATGCATGCCTATGTTTTGTTTCTCGAAAAATTAGAAAAATCAATGCACTTGCGCAAATGTTGATATGCTCAGAATAGCACTCCCTCGTTCGGGGTCGTGCCATTATTCACACATCAACATCAGCGCACGTGCATTGATTTGTCTAATTTCTCTCAAAACAACACATACGCATTTATTGACCTATAAACAATATGCCTATACCCTAACCCCCTGAGTGCTTAAAAATGCTAATCCTAAGTCCCTCTCCGAACGTATGCCCTGTGGGTTTTCGATGACGTACGTAGTCAACCGAGCCTATGTAGTGAGCGTGGTATACTGCGCATAATGTGTAGCTGATGGCCGTGGCTTAGTGGCTGTGACGTGGGGCTTGAGAACGGAGGGTCCCCGGATCGAATACCGGCAGGTTCCCGGAGATTTAGTTGGTGTATTTTCCTCGAAAATTGTGATCCCGGTCAAAAACCCTAAACCGGGGTTAGGGTTATAGTAACATTTGTGTGTGTGTGTGTTCTATTAACCCTAACCCCTCTGAGTGCTAAACAATGCTAATCCTGAGTCCCTCTCCTCCAAACGCATGCACCATGGGTTTTCGATGACGTAGTCAACCGAGCCTATATAGTGAGCGCGGTATACTGCGCGCATGTGTAGCTGAGGGCCGTGGCCTAGTGGCTGTGATGTGGGGCTTGAGAATGGAGGGTCCCCGGATCGAATCCCGACAGTTTCCCGGAGATTTAATTGGTGGTTTTTTCCTCAAAAATTGTGATCCCGGTCAAAACCATTAAACCGGAGTTAGGGTTGACACTAACACTCTTGAGTACTACGAATTACTACGATGCGGTGTGCTTGCATCACCCGGCTCGGCAGTTTTTCGATGAAATAGTGGCCTCATGATATACAGGGCGGAATATACTGTATGGTTTCCCCCGTGGCCTAACGGTAGATTGTCTGCCTCTGAACCAAGAAGTCCAGGGTTCGAACTCCGGGGGAGTGGGGCACTTTTACCATTTGCTATTTGGCCACGAAAAAAATCTTTGGAAACGTTGCCTCAGGGGATATGGTTATCATAAGTAGTCGTCTGCAAACCGCTCGTATGTAAATGAAAAATGTGTACGTATCGTGAATTGGCAATCAAGGGTTTTTTTATGTTCATGTTGTTAAAAAGGTTTCAGTCGTGTCAATAACTCAAAACAGTTGGGCGGGCAAAGAAATTGACCACTGTCCACTTCACCAAAATGGGACAATGTTTGGACTATGAAAACTATTTTTGAAAAAGAAAGAAATTTGGCAGAATTTAATTACAAGTTATTATTATGGAATTATTGCTACAAAAATGGAAAAAGATGAATTCACCAAACTGTTTTGAGTGCAATATTAGACAGATGATTATAACATAACATAACATAACATATTATGCATTTGTATAGCGCCAATATTAGACACTAGACAGATGAATATAACATAACATAACATAACATAACATAACATAACATAACATAACATAACATAACATAATGCATTTGTATAGCGCCACTGCATCAAGAACGCAGCGCGTGTGGAAAAGAAGAAAAAAATAACAAAAATAACAAACAGAAAAAAGCAAACAATGTAAAATACAGTGAAAGCAGTAACACAAAACCTGAAAACCAATGGCAGAATGACAAATTAGATTGGATATAAATGATTCTTTAAAGCCTTCTTGAAAATACCTAAAGAGTTCGATTCCCTGATGGTGACATTGAGAGTGTTCCAGGTGTGAGGAGCAGAAATGGAAAAAGTGCGACTAGAGGCAGACTGAAGCAATTTGTTGGAGTTGGGCTCAAATAGACGAGTAATGTCAGATGCCGAGCGAAGACTTGCACGTCCAGGTTGGTGGGAGAGAGGCATGATGATAAATAACCAGGTGCGGTGCCATTCAAACATTTGTACACAAACACAAGAATCTTGAAAGTTATTCTCTCCCTAACTGGCAGCCAATGCAGCTCTTTAAGATAAGGCGTAGCATGATCTCTCTTTACGGCAAGGCAAATCAGTTTGGCAGCCCAGTTTTGAAATCTTTGCAATCTTTGGACATCAGTAGAATTGGATTCAAATAACAAAGAGTTCCTGTAGTCAAGTCTGGAAAGGATGAGGGCACATACTATAAGATGACATGTGTCTTTATCAAGAAATCTCCTAATATGTGAGATACTGCGCATCCCCGCATCTGGAAACTGAGACTTTTACAAAGAGATCATATGAGCAGTCATAGTCATGGAAGTATCAAACATGATGCCAAGATTGCGCACACTATCAGAAGGAGAGATGATCATACTGCCAACGTGAAGTGTCACAGAAGGCATGTGGTGCTTTAAGGTGCTTGGCAACAGCGACAAAAAACTCTGTCTAATTCTTGTTGAATTTGAGGCGATTTACTGTCATTAACCATGATTTGACTTCATCAATGCAAGCAGATATCCGGGAAAGTGCGGAGGTGATGGAGTTGTAGTCTTTCGGATCAAAGGAAGTATAAATTTGAATATCATCTGCATAGATGTGGTAAAGCAGGTTATGTTTCCTTAGAATAGATCCATAGGAATGGTATAAATAGAGAATTGTTGTGGGCCGACTATCGATCCCTGCGGTATGCTGCGTATGCATCCCTGCGGTATGATGCCATACTATTATCTACATGTACATTCATTTAAAGTCTGTCCTTTTTTCAAATAGCTTTTGGAAACGTTTTAACACTTTCATTGTATCTTACAACATACCATGTCCAGAAATATTGTTAAAAATCATTGTACTTGGTTATAAACCGGACAATCAAAATACACTGAATGTAATGCTAAATATAATGATTAGCCTGGCTTCGTTTACTTTGTATACATGTAGATCCATACTTATCAATATCAAGATCACTGAATAATAAAAATGTTGATGCATTTAAATGGTTTCTATAAGTTAAGATGGAGAATAAAATTTTGAAACGAAGTGAAAATATGCGGCATAATATTGCCCATAGCCTACTACTGAATACTTTTTAGTATTATTTTCTTGTAATATATACATACATGTAGGCCCATATATTGCTTTGCTTGACAACTCGACTGCGGGCGTCATGTGTCATTGATGATCATGAGCCATTTATCTCAAGACTGTTGATAGTTGGTGGTACATGTACATGGTGCTAGCTGGTGAGTCATGTTGTTGTTTATGTTTGTCTGTCTGATGTCTGTTTGTTTTTTCTTTGTTTTTTTCTTCTTCTCTCTAATTTGTTACATCATGATTTTTGATATATTTTTTAAAAAAATTAAGGGAGAAAAAGAAGGAAATGGAGGGAAGAAGGATGCAAACAATAATAGTATGATGTTTTGATTTGATTTTTATGTAATTTCTTTATTATTAATATGTTGATGGTTGATACAAATGATGATACTATGTATACTATGTACAAATGTTAATTAACCCATACATACACTGTGGAAAAGTTTAAAAACAAATGTAGCAAGTTGAATGGAAAAAGTGAACTAGAATGATTTTGTTGAAGCCACCTTAAACACTTTAAATTAAGACACAATAATAATTTCGTACCTATCTGTCACTTCTCTGTATAAGAATCTCCTACTCTTCCTGCATTGTGTCACTGTTACTGTGTCTCTGGATTTAGAAATTATCAGTCCATGCTGCTCTGTAATTCCTCAATAACTATGAAATATGTGCATGATCTATCTCTTCAAATTTTACACATTAATTCACTGTAGAATAAGAAATAACAACAATTGTGTTACTCACACTAAGAAGTTCATCAACGTGTGACTTAGTAAACAAGCACAAAATTAATTCAAATTAGTACAAACTACAAACACTTCAAAATTAATTCAAATTAGTTCTTTCCGGGTCACTCAATGTGGTTGTCAACAAAACCGGCCAAATAAGTTGCATGGTCAAAATGACAAACGTAGTGACGGAACCTTATGGCCATGCGTTTTGAACTGGGGGATTTTCTCGAGACATTCTGCAATTTTCACAAAATCGCATGTTTTTGGTTCAAAATGATTTTGTTCACTAACCATATATGCCACCATAATAAAAGTATACCTTTTTTGAAAGGAGATTTCATGAGGAACTCAAAAATATGGTCATTTTTTAGGTAGGGTTAATGCTTACAAAAATATCCACCTGAGAATGAAGAAATTTCCACAAAAAATTGCAAAAATTCAGGTTGACATTTAGAAAACATGCATTACCCCTACATCAAAAAGAACTTCATTTCTGAGCTCCTCACATGAAGGCCTTTCAGAAAATATATACTTTTACTATGCTACCTATTATTCATTTAAAATTGTGCGAGGTTCAAATTAATGTCAATTTAATACGTAGTCCTTTATTCAAAGCAAAATGTCTTATCCCAAGCCGGCCTATCCCAAGCCGGCTCCATGCTGTAATTTTGTTATTTAAATGAGCATAACTCAAAGAACTATAAGACCTATGTGCAAACTGTTGATGTCATTTTAAAGCACCTGTTAATAGCTTTCATTTGATATGTCATTTGTCTATGTAGGTACCTGCCTTTGTGAAATAAATTGACATTTGGGGCGAAAATCTCGCACAAATGTCCCAGCTCCCCAATATCAAGCCACCAGTTCAAAACGCATGGCCTACAATATTGGTTTGAACACTGGTAATTAAAAATAATGACACACTTTAATACATTAAATACCTTTAAATTGTATGTCTGATTAATGTCAAACACCACAAACAACTTTCCAATGACTGAAATAACTCAAAAAATGAATTTAATATGTTGTCCTTAATTTAAGAGCAAATTGTCTTATCCCGAGCCTTCTTATCCCGAGCCTGCTCCGGCTGTCATTTTTTTAATTTAAATTAGCATAACTATAGAACCATAAGACCTATATGCAAACTTTTGATGTCATTTTAAAGCATTCATCAATAGCTTTCATTTGATAGGTCATTTGTCTATGTAGGTACCTGCCTTCATGAAATAAATTAACATTTTGTGTGAAAATCTCGCACAAATGTCCCAGCTCCCCAATATCAGGCTACCAGTACAAAACGCATGGCCTTATGTGAACCGACAGTGTTATTATTATATTGCTAACAGGTACCTTAGGGGGAAAGAGGTTTTTGTTATTCATTCATTATTACGTTAGGGCGAAAATAATGTTTCCCCTAAACGTAATTTCTTTCATAAACAATAATGCGCTTTATTCCGTTATAAATAACAAAGTAAATTACTATTCATGAGCTAATTAATTATGCAAATTTATTCAAATATTCAATAAATTTGCATAATTTGTACGACGGGCTGTCTCTAACAGTGACTAAAGACAGCCCGTCACAAATTATGCAGATTTTGTGAATATTTGAATAAATTAGCATAACTAATTAATTTATGTAAATGAATGTTATTGTTAGTTAATCTCATGTACTTATTCCCCTTAAGGTTATCATTAGCGTTATTATTATTATTATTATTATTATTTTTTTTTTTTTTTTTTTTTTTTTTTTGGGGGGGGGGGGCAGACCAGGTCCCTATATATGAATGAAGAGAGTAAGGAATCTCATATCAGAAACCTCCTATACAATAGAAAACAAAGGTTATTTCGATATGGATCTATATCGAAATTATCTATTTCATGTCATTTTATGCTGAATGGTTACATTTGGTACTAGTATTAAGGTGTAATGTGAAAAAACAGACTTTGAACACAAATCCCCAACATCTCTTTTTGGGATCTCTCAATGCCCACTTAAAGGAATATAAATTTGAAGACAAGCAATTCATGTATTTAAGGTCATTGACTCAACTGAATGAACAAACCAAACAAGTAATACAAGTATTCTCAAGTGGCCAATTTGCAACCCATTGAGATAAAAAGCAAGCATGAGTGATTTTCATAAAATGACTTGGATTGTGTACCCAGTCATAAAATAAAAACGACCTAACAATCATAATAATAATGTTAGTACCAACTACCAATTAGTTTGACACTCTTTTTCACAGAAAAAACAATTTAATTTAAACAAACAAAATCATTGATTTTTGTGTAAGATTTTGTGATTCTTTTATAGACACAATTGAGGTTAATATGCTTGAAATTCAGGCAGCTTATTGTTTGAAATATGACATAACATTTAAATTGTTATTCTGCCTGTAAAATCATACTATAAATATTGACCTGCAAACAATACCTGCTACAATCAGATAAATTAGGTGCCAATGGTCCAAAACAAATTTATACTCATTCCAAAAACGATACCAAATGCTGATCTCCATCTATACAAAACATAATATACCGTAGTATCAACTCAAAATGTACAATAAATGGTTCTGGAAAGCCAAGATCCTCAAAAAGTAACACCATGCATTTCCTAATCAATACTGAAAATTATTATTTTCTCTACCCCATGGCCATACTTAAAGGGACATTAAGTGGTGTTGAAAATTTTAAATGTTTAAAAATTGTACAAAGAGGGTTGATTTTTCTTAATCCTAGGTGTAAGTTCATACATGTAATACAATTATAAACATATACTAATCCCAGTTTGTATCATAATTGAGGGCGCAGCCTCCAACACATCTCTTAGTGTCCCTTTAAATCATTGTGTACAACCAGGAAATCTAGTACATTTGTACAACATGCTGGCAGGTCTGTACAGTGAAAGGTCAGTGCGCCATGGTTCGGAGTAGTCACATAAAGCTGTTGGTCCCGACTCCCGTGTATTCAGACTTTTCACACCTGAATACGTTACATACTTAGTTACAGACCTCATTGTAAAGAGTAGGGGATCATCCCCGGGGAGGGTACTTGTATTTGAAGAGGGTAGGGGTGTGCGGCTTGGCATTCTGAAAACAGGGGCTTACGGAACTCAAACGGACATCAAAACAGGGGCTTACGGAACTGAACGGTAGCCGAAATTGGGGTTGGGGTCTTAGAGAACTGATTTTGTATACAAATTTGTGTCTTATAAACTGAATTTTAGGCAAAAGTTTGCACTATGAACTGAATTAAGGCCAAATTTGAGGCTACATAACTCAAATTCATAAGAATTTTACACATTTGGGGTAAGTGAACTGCCTGCCAATGGATGAAAATGGGGTCTTATGGAACCGCCAGATGGATGAAAAGGGGGTCTTAAGGAGCGGCCTAGGAGGCCGAAAAGGGGGTCTTGGCAGCCGCACATACCTGTATGGCCAATATACGTGAGTGCCAGGGGGATCATCCAGGGTCTGTACAGTACACACACAACCCGCATTAAATTAATAAAGTCTAAAGAGTCGACCTCTAGTCATACTCCCATTTTTCTAATAGAGGAAAAGTATACGAGATACGATGATAGTTGACC
>CM069449.1:49499660-49584660 GCA_035610835.1 Ophiura sarsii
TGATACGAGCAATTCTGGCAGCTCGTTCCTGGTCGAGAAGTTTCTCTTTATATCTGACAATCAATTTAAAAATAAGTTTTCACAAATAAAGTTTAATTCGAAGGGAAAATATTTTTCATCTGCATAATCCATTTCAAAATATAAAGAGCCTTTATGTAAAACGTGCAAAGGTCATCAGTTATCAAAATTGATATTTATATTGATTGAATATACAAACAAACATCAATGGTACAACTTTGACATCTCTGATATTTTCCCTAGATACGCCAGTCAGATTTAATTTTGTTGGGTGTAAATGTGAGCGGAAAATGATTCAGTACGTGTTATTAACATGAACGGCCTGAACTTCAGGAACATGAAACTGGAGTTCAGGCTAATTAACGCAAATGCATGTACATGTAGTCCGCTCGTTGGTTTTCTCGGATTTGTGGGCTGTGGTCAAGTCTATCTCTTGCTGGGTTTGTTTGCCTCCGCCCGCACGCGTGCGCACTGGTCCTCACTTTGTTCATGCTTTGTTACGAGACGTTGACTGGATATTATAGATCCTGGATGTAGATAGATCCAATCAAATGTGTTAGTATATATTACAACTCACGTAAAGAGCACCCGATGGCCTACATCACACGTCCCATAATCGCTTGCGCTCACCCTCGGCCAAACCGAAATCATCCCCTGCATCCCCTCAACGGATTTAAAGTCGGTATAAATATTTAAAAGTTTGTTCATTAACCATTGTTTACTAATTAAAACCCTCATGGCCAGGCCCGTAACTAGGGGGAGGTACGGGCCTGGCCCCAAATCTGAAAAAGTCCTTTTTTTGTACCAATGTACCTTTTTTTTTGGTACCAATGTACCTTTTTTTGGTACCAATGTACCTCTTTTTGGTACCAATGTACCTTTTTTTGTTATTAATGTACCTTTTTTGTGAAAACGCCCCCCCCCCCCCCCCCACCCACCCCAATTTCCCAATTTTCCGAAAAACGGCCCATTTCCCATTGTGTAAAGCGGTTTATTCGGGCCGTTTTGGACTAAAACATGTCCTATAACCCCCCTCCCCCCTCCCCCCCCCCCCCCTCAAAATTGTCTGAGATGACTATAAAAAAAATTGGGGGAAACCTTTTACGATTTTTCTGGTACCAATGTACTTTTTCCGAAAAATACGCCCCCCCCCCCCCCCTAAACAAATCCTGCTTACGGGCCTGCTCATGGCAGACAAAATCCGTTTAGCTTTTGCTTAGTTTTATAGTTTTTACGAAATGTTAATTTGTATTTTAGACCGAACCATGGTTAACGATGTTGCCAAGCTTATGCCACAGGCGCATGATTGGGCGTCATTTTGCGTGATGCGAGACGGGTAGACCATGTTAATAATAAAGTTTAGTGTGTGCCTTTTGTGCTCACCATTTATAGCAACACTGCTCACTTGAACTGAACGTATAAAGATTGAACCGAAGGTAAAGGGATAGTCATAGGCAATAATATATAATACTAACGATATTCTGTCCTTATACATCATAGTTTTATGATCCTTATATCGTAGTTGTATTATTTACTGAGGGAAATAACGCCATTTAAATAAGATTTAGGTATTCATTAATTCGTCGCCACTTTTATCGTGATGGCGCAGCGGTCTAAACCCTTCGTATTATTAGACTGATTTCGCTATTAGAATTAGTTTCCGTGAGTTCGAATCCCTCTAGAGTCACCTTTTCTTTTGTCTTTATTTTTGTAACAAATGACGTTTTTTATGAGTTTATATAATTTGAGTCTAGGGACTTTTGGAGGGATATTAAATATAATTTCCTAAATTTAATTAAATCTCTTTTTCACTCATTGATCGTAGATGTTTAATATGTTTTGTGACTTTGTGAATTTCAATTTTAAAATTTTAATTTGATAAATCAATCAAATTGAATGATGAATTAACCCCCCCCCCCCCCCTTGTCTTCCCCACATAGATACAACACTGGGACTTCATCTCGGATATTAAACGTGGATTTAAGGGGAGTGAGGATAAATGCATGGTGTCAGTGCTTTAAATCCCATCAAACCCATTCACAAAACGGACCGTAGGGCCTGGATTGTTGTATAAATACGGATTGAAACCAATAGACCTATGACACGTACCTCAGTGGTAAAGTGCCTTAAAGCCAGAAAACCGATATTATTACGTCTTTCATAAGGAATGTTATACAAGGTCCTTAAAATATCTAGAATTTAAATAGAAAACAGACCCATACTTTATAGGCCAGGAAATCAATGATTTCCATTTTTGCCTTTGGTCTGACGATCTTGGAACTGATTTAAAAAAATTCAAACGGACATTCGGTTGCAGAGATATGTTAGGTCAACTTTAATTCTTTGTATATATATATTTTTTAATTTCAGTTGCCTGGCAATTTCCGAATTAAATTATATCTAATTATATATGCATAACATATGTAAAGTTTTTGTTTTTTTATATATGAGATGAGATATGGTGGTGTGACTTAAGTTGTTATATGCATGGTAGTACACTTAGAGAGCTAAACATATACATTAGCGTTTGCCTATTTGCATTACCAATTAGGCCTATACTAATAAGGCCCAATAAAATGTGTGTTTTTTAAAATGTAGGACATAATTATGCAAATTTACATTATCCTAAAGCTAACGTACGTTTTAGCTCTCCAAATGTAGGTCTTCTACCCATATACCAAGTCTCAACACCATATCGTCAGCCTGCTTCGATAATTGCCTAACTCACTTTTCAGCAAAATTGAGTTGTTTGCATAAATCATGACTTCATTACATTATGCACATGCTGTTATAATACCTAAGTCATTGACCAATCAAAAGTGTTGATAAATGAAGAGCTTTGTTTTAAAAGGGCCACCAGACCACTCCAACATGTTACTCATTTTGCATTATTGAATTTGCAGTGACAAATCCATGGAATTAATCAAATTATTGTATGGCTGTGTTCATCTGTTTCTATATGACTTGGATTAGTACATCCATCCACGCTAATCCTCAATTGGCGTGCATGGATGCACTAATCCAAGTCACATCAACAATACAAGCCTAACATCAACAATACAAGTGTCATTCCACATAATGAATATCCATCCATCAATAATGCAAAATGAGTAACAGGTACACAGGTAACAGGTTTCATACTTTTGTTGTTTTCTAAGAACTAGAAAAAATGAGTTAGGCAATTATCGAAGCAGGCTGACGATATCTCATTCTAACCATCCACAAACTTTAATTTGGAAAGTGTTATGCTATGCATTCTTAATTAGACATTAGAAAATTATCTGGCAGCTGGAATTGAAAAAAAAAATCAATAAAATTAAAAGAAAGGTGTTGCCAGATATATTGGTTTCATGCTCCTTTGATAGCATATCTCGGCAACTGAATGTCATACGATTATAAAGTTTTGACCTAGCCAATAGATCCATCGTAAACGCAACATGACATGTACTTTTTAGTTGTGGATGTCTTGGTTAAATAAACAAAATGTTGACAAGAATCCTTACATTTGAAGCAGATTCATGAATTAGTTAGCTTTTGACTGGAAATGCGGTTAAGATCACATGGTTAGTAATGGTTGGTACTAAAACCAAGAAGATATTTTCTGATGAGTCAAACTTCAGAGAAAAAAGAGAACACATCTGAAAAAGATAATTAAATGGCTTAGAGAGTAGAGTGATACAAGAATATTTCATAGCGAGTGCAATATATTCTTGTATTACCCGAAAATAAGACATTCAATAATATATTTTTTTATTTATATAACAGACTGTTTGATTACAACTAAAAGTTAGCCCGAACTGACCTTCTCTGGGCATACATACTCACGCGCACATCTACTGCGCCGCACAAAACAATATTGGACGGCAGTATCTTTTGAATATTGGACGAACATCCGGGAAGGCCCATATAAATAATGATACATACTATTGTATTAATGGGTGGCACACTGCGTTATTGGCAAATTATCAACCGACTAGTAACTAAAGCACCTTATTTACTTAACAGATGGTTTACCGATACTACAGCAGATTCAAGCCAAGAGTGACGTAGATTCCACTGAAGACACAAACCAACAAGGAATAAGCTGCTCGTGTATCAACGCGAAGTCAATGTGTTTCCATTCTAATTCTGGTGAGTTCATCTTATAAAATGTTCATATCATCCATACAAGACACACATTCATAATGACCATGCTATATTCCCATTTAGTATTCGATATGTGCTATCGTTATTGGGTGACTATAAAACTATATAAGACCAAAGACCCTAAGAGCTAAAACCCACTATAAAACTAAAACCCCACTATAAAACTAAGACCCCCACTATAAAACTAGGACCACCATTATAAAACTAAGACCCCCACTATAAAAATAAGACCCCACTATAAAATTAAGACCCCCACTATAAAACTAGGACCCCACTATAAAACTTAGACCCCTACTATAAAACTAAGACCCCACTATAAAACTAAGACCCCACTATAAAACTTAGACCCCACTATAAAACTAAGACCCCACTATAAAACTAAGACCCCACTATAAAACTAAGACCCCACTATAAAACTAAGACCCCCAACTATAAAACTAAGACCCCAACTATAATAATAAGACCCCACTATAAAACTAAGACCCCCACTATAAAACTAAAAACACTATAGAACTAGGACCCCCAAACTATAAAACTAAGACCCCAACTATACAACAACACCAACTGATCAAAAATAGATCTTAGTTTTATATAGTCACCCTATCGTTATTCCTTAGTATTATTGGTTAACCCTAACCCTAATTACCCTACATGTGATAAGTCAATTTAACACACTTCTGCAATTTCTGGTCGGTTTTACTTATGAAGCGGACGAATTACCCATGTGTAAATTATACGTTTATATTCATTTATAGTTCAAACCCTGGATGAGTTCAAGGTGTTGACTGACTGGAACCTGTATCAGATACACGACAGGACTCTTACAATTTTGTTTGATGAGGGCTTCGATGGAATGCTATCGCTACAGTCCATATTGGAAGATGATCTCACAATCTTCAGAGAAAACAAAGATCCTGTGAAGACTATTAAAATGGCTCAATTGACCATGTTAAGACGCTTTGTGCAATGTCTCAACTGTGCACATCATAAACCGCACTGCAAGGAACAAAAGCAATCCGGGAATTTGGAAGCCACCAGTCTTTCAGTTATCGTCAACCATCAGTCTTCAGTAGGGCGTGGCAAACAAACATCTACATCTACCGTTGAACATTTACACTCAGGTAATGAAGTAGTTGGTAATGAAAGCCAAGCGTTTTGTCTTTCAACATGTATATTCAAGTTACACTAAATTGTAGAACCTCTTGGTCAATAGGTTGGGTAAACATGTGCACAGTTCTTTTTGGGACACCCTGTATTAAAACTTATTTCCGTCATTTAAGGGGGTTTTTTTATTTGATTTTTTTGGATTTTGTGAGTGCTGTAATTATTATACTATTATATTAATCAAATGCATATAAAAGTATTCATTTTTGAAAAGGAAATGGATCAGAGAATCCAAAATTGGCGTCAATCTTGACCAAATATCTTCTTTAATCTCTGAGTATTTACAATGATTGTCTTTTTGTACCGATTCTTTATCAGGAGGATCTGCGTCACTTCCAACTTCGACATCGACATTGTCCTCACCTGTCACTCTACCTGCACCACGTACATCAGTCAGCGAGAGTGTACGACAGTCTTCAACACCACCCTCAACGGTAGACTATGCCGATGGAGGTTCTGCCCTAGGTGCTGCTGATGTATCAGTTCATGTAGTACATCACGCAACTCTCCCGTCCGAATCAGCATATTTCCAGTCGAATCCAGGCACAAGTTTACCTGCACACGATAACGATGGTGCGTCCACATCACAACAACCAGCGCATGTTGAACCGCCTCGTATTAGATTAGATACAGAAGAAGTTGTGAATCCCCCATCGAAATCTTCGCTATCTTCAGTTGACCTTGCACCATCAGGTTCTTTAGGAAATACCCAAGAAGAAATGCTACAGATACAAATGCTTCATAAACGTGAGTTACAGTAATTAAAAATTCCAATTGTAGTAGAGTTAAGATTCAACCCAAGTGTTATCGGAAATGTCATTGTCTTGTATAAATGTTTAATGAAACAGAACATGTTGTATGTTGTGTATGTAAGGCCTTTACGACTACCATTTTCCCCTGGTATTTACGCTCGTATCCAGTATGTACCGCGAAATACAAAATGTAAAAATGTCGAAACAGGATATCACAAACATTGTGTATGAAATAGTGTGTATGAATTAAGTTTCTGTGAAATATTTCCTTTCCAATTATGAGAGTTCAGTCCATGCCCGATCTGACCTCATTTGAAGAGTGAAGATCTAATTTAGGATAATACACCTATCATTTGTAAGACGCACTATACGACCCCCGGGAGTGGTGCGTCACTTTACCGAGGTGCGTCAACTTCTCATGTACCATGACACACCCTGTGTCAAAAATACGACGGACCATTGCCATCCAAATACGCACCCTCAGTCAATTTTTGGACGCACCATTGGTGGATTCTGACGACCATGACGACGCACCCCGTCGTCAGATATCGTTGACTTAACTGGATAAAACACGATGACTATCCCTTGTTATACATGTAAGCTTGCGTCTATTTACAATAAACGGGAGGTAAGTAGAAAATTGGGTTCTCGAAAGTGTATTTTAACCAAAATTGGGTTCTCGAAAGTGTATTTAAACATTTGAACTTCGGATTGGAAATTACACCTTCTATAAACCATCAAAGAATTTAAGGGGGCATTTACAATTACCAAAAACATTTCTGATTTAATCAATACCACCCATATACTTCGAGAAAAGGCACCCCAAACGTATTCCGCTATTGTGATAAGTCCCCGGGACTCCCCCCCCCCCCCCCCCCCCCCACCACCATGATGCCTCCCGAATGAAATTACAAACTCGATGTAATCCTTTGTATACTAAAACAAATAGTCAGATATGCCCCCCCCCTGATAACCCCCAAATGCGATGCCCTAAATTTGATTAAATTTGCATAGACAACACGGGTGATTACGAGTGCTTCAATGGTAGTATAGTCTAGGGCCAAGACTGCTGTATTCTCCATCCATCGGCTCGTAGGACGATAGCAAGCGACTGCGCGGAACAATTGGCGACGATCGAGTGATTTCAGGCATTTTAGAACATACATGTAGGGTATAAAATATGGGAGTGATGTTTGCGGTATTAAAGTGGAGCCTGGTTGGCGGTATCAAGGAGTTATGTGGTATAGTAGGCCTATAGCGTATTATTTAAAGATCGTATTTTGTTGTTCGTAAACAGATGTACACTGTGACGCACCCATGTAAAGTGACGGACCTTACGCACCCTGCGTCATTTTTTTGACGGACCAAAGGCTGCCACTGACGTACCCTCCCTCAAGAATTATTGGTAAATGACGCACCCACGACGCACCTCTCCCGGGGGTTGTATAGTGCGCCTTACAACTGATAGGTGTATAACAAATACATGTATATCCGTTGATTTTGACTTAAAGGTGGGTGGCCCGATTTGGGTCAAATTTAACGGACATAATGTTCAAATTCAATTTCGTGGTATGTTGCTCGGAGATGGTTAACACCTTCTTAAGAGAAATTCCCTATAGCATCTAACTATTAAGAAAACATCTCTCAACTTAAACTTTGTCATGCCTAATGTTCTAAAACTCTCAATGTATCCATACAACAGAAGTCCAGCAATGGTTTCACTGTCCAACATGTGGCAATCGGAGCAGAACAGCAGATGAAGCTACGAAGTGTGACCAAAGACATGTCGAACTTCTACAAGGTTAGTAACATTCGGTACTATTTTGATTTTATTTCTGGCCATGTGTTTTGAATCAAGACCTCTGAGCCAGTTCCTGGTAGCTCCCCTATTGAAATTCAATGCCATATTTTGCAAGGGACCACTTTATAACCCATTGCTCATGGTAGGACATAGGATTGGCATCCCTTTCTGGCAAATTTCAATTATATATATTAAAATTATTGTAACTTGCCAGTGTTTTTACCGGCTAAAACTAGGGAGCGACATCTAATGCATGCAGGGGAAAGTAACATGTCCAATTGAGGCATTTGTTCATTTGATATCAATTACCAATACCAGTATAATTATGATATTGCATAATTCATGAGATTATCATCCATTGTAAATATCTCTGAGGGACTGCAAGTATGTGTAGATTAGTGCGTGGAATTTTAAGTGAACACAAACTAAACTGAGTGTTCAAGGCCTTTGTTAAATGTGAATGTTAACAAGGAATAGATAGGTGTGTACATTAGAGGTACTTGAAAGCTAACAAATTGAAATCTTTGAAACACTAATTATATTGTTAACACACTAAAGTAATAGATACAAACTTGTTTAATCACTGTCAGGAGTCTCAAAGCAATTGCAAAGGAGACTTTAAAATATGATTAGAAACAATTTAATTTATGATCAGACTATTTTTTCTCATGGTATGTGTACAGTATGACCTATATCTTAAGTATGGCCTGCAAAATTCTTGATTTCAGTTTCATTCAACATATTTTGCTTTTAGAAAGTACATATCGTCAGCCTGCTTTGATAATTGCTTTGCTTAACTCACTTTTCAGCGAAATTGGGCTTTTTGCATAAATCATGGCTTCATTACATTATGCACATAATGTGATAATACCCATGCCAATGACCAATTAAACGTGTTGATGAATGCACAATTTCAATTCTGCCTATGTCAGCCTTGTGAGTTAGGCAGATTGTAATAATTCATTCTTTAGACATTAGAACATGATCTGGCAACTGGAATTGTAAAAATCCATGAAATAAAAAGAAAGGTGTCACCAGATGTGTTGGTTTCATGCTCCTTTGATATAACATACAGCTAATGCCATCCGATTATAAAGTTTAGACTCAGCCAGTAGAGAGAGCCATCTCAAACACAACATAACGTGTACTTTGTAGTTGTGGATGTCTTTGTTAAATAAACAAAATATTGACAAGAATCCTTAAATTGGAAGCAGATTCATGAACTGGACAACTTCTGTAATTATTTGACTGGAAATGCGGTTAAAATAGGTAAATAAAACCAAGAAGATCTTTTCTGATGAGTCAAGCTTAAGAGAAAACAAATGGGGACACGTATTGAATGGCTTTAACGAGAAAAAATAATGCACGAGTCGGAAAAGAGTGAAAAATATAAATATGCACTGTAGACTTGGTTAAATTGAGTGCACCAAAACTATGCCATAACAATGTGTAATACATAATGAAATAGCTAATGAACACGCTATGAATTAAAGGTAATATTTGAAATGTCAATTTCTTTTAGCAGGTGTCTCCAATCACAGGTATGACGAGGAACCAAGTGTGATCGCGAATACGGCGCGTATATCAGAGTCGACAAGTATTTCCAGTCCATCAGAGCTTGTAGCCAGTGGCATTCTGGAATTGTTGTCTGAAACCAAATCAGTGCAATCACCACCTTCTTTAGCAACACTGAAGACAACACTACCACGGAGTTCATTGTCACATGTGGCTTCTTCAATGCCAAGTGTTAGCCAGGTGTCTTTACCGCAGACTATTCATAACAGGAATGTTACTATGGCAACTGATGTATCTTCCGATGGAGGTATACCTTGCACTTCAAACAGTGCGGATCCACACTCATACATTAGTTTGAAAGTTAAACCCAGTTTTGAAGTAGAAATATACTTAGCTATGTTGGAGTTAATTTGCTATCAGCATAATCCTAAACCATTTCAGAGAAAACACCTTGTGGCTTGTCAGAAATATAATTGGCAACTTCTTCAATGTGTTATCTTAACCAGGATATGAACATCCTCTTTAAATACATTTTCAAATAATTGAAAAATATAAGTTGTTTACTGACTTTAAGTAACTATTCATCATATTGTAAATCAATAAAATGACAAGATACGTATATTCATCATTACTAAAGCATTCAATTTGTTCTTTTACACGTATTTGTAGGACTGGATATACTTTCAATGGCAGCCAGCATGGCTGATGTCAATAGCGATTTAACAAAAACGACAGCTGAAAGCACAGGTAATGAACGTCGTTAAAAATACAGAAACCGTCTTTAAAAATACAGAAAACCTACGGGGATACTCATGTATACAGGGTGACCCAAAAAAATGTTAACACTCCGGGCACATAAGATACATTAAAAGGACAGGAACACACGGGTATAATCTTGATGTATTATGAAAGCTGAGTAAATAAGCTTTCATTTGCATTTTATTGCGTTCCAATTGGTTATTTAGAACAGGAGATATGCTTCAGCAAAAATGAGGAAGCAAAATCGGCTTGGTCCAATCCTCTCAGTATGAAAGTAAAGCTTTTAAGGGGAGACTAAACATGAAAATGCTATTTTTCAAAGTACTTAACCTATACACTTGAACTTTGGTCAGAAGATGTATTTGGGCAAGACTTTTCATTTTAAGCGAAAAAAAATTACGTCACGGACACCGTTGCCATGGTAACGGCGGCCATCTTGGATTTTAAAAGCACTTTTGCGCGCACCTTTTTACGGTAACGGTTTGTCCAATTGTGTTCACATTTACTACATGTATTACCAATAAGTACATCTTGAATTACTCAGAGCGATTTTTTATTAGAAGTCGTCGTTTTCCGAAACGATACGATAAAAGTGTTAAAATAGTTGTAATTAATGCAAATTGGACCAAGCCGATTTTGCTTCCTCATGTTTGCTGAAGCATATCTCCCGTTCTAAATAACCAATTGGAACGCAATAAAATGCAAATGAAAGCTTATTTACTCAGCTTTCATAATACATCAAGATTAGACTCGTGTGTTCCTGTCCTTTTAAGCTATCTTATGTGCCCGGAGTGTTAACATTTTTTTGGGTCACCCTGTACAAGGTATCTGCGGATACCGCTTTAAAAGGGCACTGAGATATCTATACGTATAAGAGTGAGCCACCAATTTTCCTTGAACTCAGGTTTGTTGGCACCTACGTAATACACTTCGAGGCATATACGACAAAACCAACGTCTGGCCGTCTGATACCGTTTACCTTGATTCGCCGTGTACATGTTTACGAGTTGGTCATTTCCCAGATGTCAATCACATAAACAGCTTCAAATTCTGTCAAGTCCCATCGTTCAACCTTTTTCTCATACATTATTACATTTCAGGGTTCTTACGTACATTATCTATCTATTTTTCCAACAACAAAAAATCACCGGAAATCTCTCAGTGACCCTTCAATCTCTCAGTGATCACTTTTTTCAAGAAAAATCCTAAACATAAATGGAATGATTAGTTGTAGGAAATCCCTTGATAAATGAGGGTATTTTGTTCCCAATATATTGGAATTGTCTGACTCAATCCAAACATTTCAAAGCTTGATGAGCTACCATGCCATCAAGTATTTATTTATTAATTTTATTAAGTAATAAACATTAATGGGTTCTTTAATTTAATTCAAATATCTCTCTCATCATTATGTTTTGTTTAGATATAGATAAGAGGTTGTTCAACGCCAGCGAATCTGGTAATATCGGAGAAGTATGGAAATATCTTCAGTTAGGTGCTCAAGTGACTTCCACGCACGGATTGGTGAGTTTCCGTGAATGTTGTGAAATCCAAATTTGGGTATCAACATTAATAATACTTTCTGGGGATAAGATGTAGCTGAGTGTCGGCTTATTTTTCAGCTCTTTTCAGTTGACGGGATTTCTGCATTGTAAACAATTACCATTTTTCATTACAGATGTGTACTATGTGTCGAACATAGATTATTGTGTATTACTCTGTACCAAGTGTTATCTGTTTCTATGCTTGCATTGCCGAGATATACGCAAATGTATCAATCGACCCATATTTCGACCTATTGCATATCCAGCCAAATATTGAGAGATTTCAGGCAGTGTCCAGAGTGTACTTACTTTAAGCTAATGCTGTGACGTCATAGTTCATACTTAAAAGTTCAAAAGTACATTGTTTGAAAGACAAAGGTGTACATACTTTGTATTGATCACACTATCGCTCAATAGACTTACTTCATGCATCCCATACTATGATCACTTTCATAACCAACCCTCGCACTCGCCCAGTAGCGATGTTGCGCTTAGCGGAGAAACGATTTAAGATTAGTAGCATGATAGCTCCCGTAAAGGAATAAATGTTAAGTTTTGTGTAGCTCGAGTAAAGGATTACCCCAACCCGGCCCCCTCCTAGATAGAAATGACGACCCTATTGTTACTTCACTGCATAGTGCTGGAGTCGAGTTCTCCCAGTCCGAATTTGAGTTCAGGCCTTCAATAAAGCATCTGTCTATTTCTGTATCCCTTTACTTTGTTAACGTTTTCCATGCGGCAGGCGGCTGCAGATGACATTACAAATGTTGACAAAATGTTTCAAAAATCTCAAATCTAATTTCATCACCATATTTGGAATCACCATGAAATCAGTCACTTTTATTCTTTATATTCTGTTTAACAGATATCTGTAATTTAGAACGGTTTTAATTGCCCAATAGGTACGTTTTGTATCTTAGAATTGTCCAAATGAATAGCAGTCAGGAGATATTTGGCAGTTTTTTATCCGTTTTCGTCGCACTAGCTAAATTGACCTTTGGTCTTCACTGCATCTCTAGAAAGCTACACATTTATAGTAAATGATAACTGATATATGTTTTATTTTTGCTATGATGCAATCAAACCCAGTGTGATATTTTGGACAACGGACACGGAAAATTACCCCCACTGCATATGACTTCTGGCAACGGACAACACGATGCATATAAACTGCTTCTACACCTACAATCCAAGGCAGAATCAATGTGTTGCCCATGCGTGTCTTCCAGTCTAAGTACACGACATGTTTAATGTGTTCATAATACGGTGTGATAATAGACTAAAATGTTATTTGATTGACGAATATGTGTCATTACAGTATCAGCATACCCCACTTCATAAGGCTGCTCGGGAAGGACACCACGAAATATGTAAGCTGCTTCTACAAGCCCAGGCAGAAGTAAATGCAAGAAGCAAGGCAAGTACAATGATGTATGTTTACGATAATGAAATGAAGTGATCTTTATCATATTCATAGATCTTTAATGTATATCCATATATTTAAGAATGCGTGCCTGAGAAGACAGTAAATGCAAAAAGTAAGGCAAGTGTGATATATGTGTAAGATAATCATGATAATGACATCACGATATCTTTATCATATCCGTATTTAAATGTTGCAAAACGAATCCTTGCACGTATGACCTAGCATTCAGGGTATCCTAATTCATACGGCTGCTTACATCGCACACCACGATGTATGTAAACCAGCAAAGGCAAAAGTATATGTTGGCCCTGCATGACTTTTTTCTCGGTCTTGTGTAAGGGAGTGTTCATAAATACCTTGGTGGGGTTGGAAAAAATGGGGGTGGGCGATCAAAAAAAAGAAAAATGTCCCCCTAAAAAGGGGGGGGGGGGGGGGGGTTCAAAAAAAAATTAGTACTTAATAGGGGGATCAAAAATAAAGGTCAATTTTTTGTTGGCGCTTCGCGCATATAAATAAGTTACATTTTCCCGCAATAGCCCAAAAAATAACCCACATTTTACAATTACACGCTTCGGGCGCGTTAGAAACTAAGACATACAGGAGGGGTCAAGAAGAAAATCACCATAAATGGGGGAAATCAAGAAGAAAAAAATCCGAGGCTCAAAAATGTCCACCCCCATCCCCCCACCCACACCAAAGTATTTATGAACACTCCCTAAGTGCACAACATGTATTCAATTATTCAAGTATAATATAATATATGTATACGATAATCAAATGAAGAGATCTTTATCATATCCATAAATATTACAAGTATAACCCAAAAGTCAATGGATCCCCACTGCATATGACTTCTGGCACCGGATAAAACGAAGTATATAAACTGCTTCTTCACCTACAATCCAAGGCAGAAGTAAATGTGTTGCCCATGCGTGTCTTCCAGTCTAAGTACACGAGATGATTAATGTGATCATATACTGTGTGATAATAGACTAAAATGTTATTTGATTGACGAATATTTGTCATTACAGTATCAGTTTACCCCACTTCATAAGGCTGTTGAGGAAGGACTCGATTGAAACCTATCAATTTAGTCCTGTATATTGAAGGTCTCTTAGTTCTTATGAAAAGTAAATATGACTTTTGCCGCGGTTCTCTGTGAGTAGGGTTAACACTTATGGTTGTCCTTGTCTGATTCTGGCTAATTAAAGGGCACCCCCCCCCCCCTCACACCCCAAGAAATCAGCCACTTTTATTGTTGATTGTTTGTTCACCAGATATCTGTAATTTAGAACGATTTTAATTGACCGATATCTTAGAATTGTCCAAATGAATAGCACTCAGAAGATATTTGGCAGTTTTTTATCCGTTTCCATCGCACTAAATGGACTTTTGGCTGTCACTGCATCTCTTGAAAGGTACAACCAGTACTCATACCAATTTACTATGGATTAGTAGCTGAGCTACAAGGCTACAATTGTGAAATATTTCATACGACTAAATTTGAAGAAGAAAAAAAACATTTTTGACCCTAATAAAAATAATTGTATGTATTTATTTTTTGTCTTTGCCATATTTTGTGAATTTTTTTAGACTTTTTTTTGGTATATGTGTTTTAATTGTTGTTAATTTTATTTATTTTTTTGAATGTTTTTTTGTTGTTGAGAATTCTTGTATTTTTTTGTCAAGTCAGATTCTCAAAACATAATAATGATAACATTGGACGGAATTGTTCGCATTATACACAAATATATTGGTCTCGCTATGAGTTTTAACAATATTGTGCTCGACTGCGTCTCGCCCAATATTTTTTTAAACTCATAGTTTTAACTCATAGCTCGACCAATATATCATGCTCAATACATCCAATTTTATATCATTCATGGTTTACTGGTTCCATTTGATAAACGATTTAGGTTGAAAAAGTTACACAATTCAGACATCCTTGGATTGGATTGTCTGCCCCAACGATATAATTTTTTTTAAATGTTATTATCTCCATATAATTAAATGTTACCAGTCAAATCCTTGTAAATGTATAACCCAGAACCCAGGGTTTCCCACTTAAAGCAGCTGCTTGCACCGGACAACACGAACAAGGGCATCCCCAGACCCTTTTCATTGGGAGGGGGGGGGGGGGGGGGGTTGTAAAGGTCATCAATTGCCGACAGAGCCGGTTGTGCCGACCAAAATGTTTTTGGCTCGCTTCGCTCGCAGGAATTCATACACGCATATTTTAGTATGGACTGTATGGTCAGGGGCGTTAATCAGTTTTCAGACATGGGGGGGGGGGGGGGGGGGGGGGGGGGGGGGGGACAAATTTGATAATGATAATTGAAATATTAAATAAAGTAGCGCGTAGCGCTGATTGAATAGTTCTGGGGGAGCCAAGGGCGTATCCAGGACTGTTTTGATAGAGGGGTACACACATCCTCAAGCCATCTTCGTTTGAAGTCAATCGTGCAACTTTTACGATTTGACCCCTGGATGACCTTTGACCTCAGATGACCTGCAAATTAGACCCCAACAAATAATCACCCGGTGTTCATGTTTTTTTTCTCCAAGTTTAAATTTTGTCATACTAGTTTTAATATAATCTTTACAAAATTCCCTAGGAATGGTTTTTGTTTTTTTAGTATCTTATTATATTATGGATTTTTTTCTAGGCTTTAAATCACAGCCCAGAGAATAAGCTTTCATTTGCTTCAAAAAATGAACAAAATCGGATATTCCTCTGCAAAGTTATGATACATTTTGCGCGTCCAAGTCTGTCGCGAAGTCGACAATTTCATATATAAACGCATGTATTTAATTCTTATGTATTCTATTGTTTTATGTATATCATTTCTGGTCAAAAATTTCATTTTTATGCGGGATTTTGTCATCATGTACAGTCAGCACGCAGGTATCGCTTTCAATGAGTGACCTTGCCGATTTCTAACCCACGCATAGATCGATTTCAGGATGTCAATCTTGCGCTAAAAACTTACGAGAAGTTTGTTTTCCCTGAATTAATTGAGGTAGGGTTAGCTGGCAGCCATGATGGCGAAGTATGTGGATTGTTCGTAATTTTCTTTATAATATGATGCCAAATCTGACATATTTGGTCCACAAACAGTGATTTTATCGCTAATTTGAGAATTTAACAACTTTCGTGACTTTGCTTCTTGTAACCATTCACTTGACCGGACTAAAATTCGTACGATATTTTAAGAGCGATTTCCGTACTACCGGAATTTTAAGCTTTAATTTCATATCAAAAACATTGTGGCCCGACTTCTTTTTTGATAAGAAAAACCGAGTCTGATTTTCGGTCAGAAAACGAAACTTACGATCCCCCGTTAGGCCTCGCCAACTTAATTTTTAGTTTCCCGTAACCCGCCCGCGCTTCATTTTCATGCCCGCGTTTCAATTCATTATTGAAATTTTGGAGAAAAAAATACCGTATTTGCAATGAAAACGTCCGAATTCATGCATTTTGTGTGATGAAATTGTGAAAAATGATTTTGACGAGAACAATTATATTAAATTGTGCAGAGCAGAAGGATCGATTTCGAACCGGACCTCTCGTTCTCCAAGCGAACGCTTTACCATCTGAGCTATCAAGCGAAACTAGTTATATCCGTGCGATTTAAACACTTCATCAACAACCCATGGACGCTACGAAATGAATTTAGCTCGAGACAAGATTCGAGGAGCTATATTATAACTATTCACTTGACCGGACTAAATAATGTTATAATATTTTAAGCATGTTTCTAGTTACAAAAGACTATGAATATTATGATACCATGGATAAAATTGGTGCCTGATTCTTCAGAAGTGACTTTTTTACCGTGGATATGGCTTTAGTTTCGTCAAGTTTTTCTTGAATTCGGTCTGTGTGATATTGCAATAATTTGCACCGAAAATACAACATGTCATGAAGTTCACAGATAATATTAGATATATTACATGCATCACATGCTTTTTTATTTTACAATTTCATGGCAAATGTTTTTGAAATGTGTGATTATAATCATGAAAAGAGCTCATTTACATCGTGCTATAATGAGGTCAACTGTAACTACGAAGCGGTATCGCTACGGGTGAGTACTTCCGGTCGCTGTGAGTGGGTTGCCCGATTGACTTCAAACTTGGAGAAAAGAAACATGAACACCGGGTGATTATTTGTTGGGGTCTAATTTGCAGGTCATCTGAGGTCAAAGGTCATCCAGGGGTCAAATCGTAAAAGTTGCACGATTGACTTCAAACTTGGAGATAAGAAACATGAACATCGGGTGAACATGTCTAAAATAAACTAGAGGTTATCCAAGGTCATCTGAGGTCAGGTCATCCAGAGGTCAAATCGTAAAAGTTGCCCGATTGACGTCAAACTTGGAGACAAGAAACATGAACACCGGGTGAACATGTTTAAAATAAAGTAGAGATCGTCTGAGGTCAAAGGTCATCCAGAGGTCAATTCATAAAAGTTGCTCGATTGACGTCAAACTTAGAGACAAGAAACATGAACACCGGGGAACATGTCTAAAATAAATTAGAGGTCATTCGAGGTCAACGGTCATTAGACCAAGGTCAAAGGTCAACAAGTAGTTAAATTGTGCAATGAACACCGGGGGAACATGTCAAAAAATAATTAGAGGTCATCCAAGGTCATCTGAGGTCAGAGGTCATCCAGAGGTCAAATCGTAAAAGTTGCCCGATTGACGTCAAACTTGGAGTACAGAAACTGTACACCGGGTGAATATGTCTAAATTTAATTAGAAGTCATCTGAGGTCAACGGTTATTAGAGGTCATCCCAGGTCAAAGGTCACCAAGGGGTTGCATTGTGCAGTGAACACCAAGGGAACATGTCAAAAATAATTAAAGGTCATCCAAGGTCATCTGAGGTCAAAGGTCATCTAGAAGTCAAATCGTTAACGTTGCCCAATTGACCTCAAACTTGGAGAAAAGAAACATGAACACCCGGGGAACATGACCCGTATATGACCGTTGACCTCATTTAGTTGATCTCCCAGCCAGGGGGATTCGCAAGTCGTGACTTGCAGTATTTTCTATTTGATTACTCCAATAATTAATGCATTTAGTGTTCTAAGATGCCTTAAATAAGTAAAAACTTCATTTTAAATCAAATTTAGTTAATTTGATAAAAAAAATGACGATTAATTACCTTTAATGAGTATTAATTATTCGTATTTACTAATGACCCAATTTTTAACTGACGATATCTCCGTAACTAATATCGACCATTTTGCGACCGTGCGCGCAGGATATCTGGAAGACTAAAGGGGCTAGGACCTTCAAATTTGGCCAGAATACTGTTAATAAGATAAGCTTTAAAATGAACTTGAATGGAGACTCTAACCCTATGAGAACACATTTGTTTACATCTCCGTAAAAAAAGTAATTATTTTTTCTGGTGAACACAAAATCAAATAGTTACCCTAGTTAATAGTGTCCAATAGCTTAGATCCTACTTCATGCTATAACCGTAACAATCAGCTTTCATTTGCTCTTTGTCCCAATACTCTACGATAAATAGTTTTTGAGATATCTTGCGCGCAAGGTATCCTCGTAGTAATAAAAGATGATCCAAGATGGCCGCCGTTTCCATGGCAACGGGTCACATGACCGACCAAGTAGCGATATTTGTTTAACCTTCAACACTTAAGACTTAAGTCCATATCCAATTAACATTAACAGTACCTTTAATATTGGAGAAAAATTAGTTTTAGTAAAATGTGCTCTCAACCCCTAATTCCCCCTTAAGGGCACTGTAACTTTCAAACTATTTATGTGTTGTACATGAAAGTATACACTTTTTTGAATGAAATGAGTCGGGGAATCCATTTTTCGTATCAAAAATCGTGATTTTTATATTTTTGCCCAAAAATGCCTCTTTTTTGCCTAAATTTTACAAACAACCTAACAAAATAATTTGTAGGTAAAAAATTCTAAAATTTTACAGAAAGCATCTTAATTCAATTATCTAGGACACGGGTTTTTGTTTGCCTTTACAATTTTTAGTTCTGAAATTATTGACCAAAAAGTGCTAAAAATGTGAATTTTGGGATAAAAAATCTCAAAAGTCACTTTTTTAGCACTTTTTGGTCAATAATTTCAGAACTAATTTTTTTAAAGGCAAACAAAATATACGTGTCCTAGATAATTGAATTAAGATGCTTTCTGTAAAATTTTAGAATTTTTTACCTAAAAATTATTTTGTTAGGTTGTTTGTAAAATTTAGGCAAAAAAGAGGCATTTTTGGGCAAAAATATAAAAATCACGATTTTTGATACGAAAAATGGATTCCCCGACTCATTTCATTCAAAAAAGTGTCTACTTTTATGTACAACACATAAATAGTTTGAAAGTTACAGTGCTTGACAAATTCATACAAAGACACTTGACAGCCCCCTTAAGAGTGAATTTAGAGTGAAATATAAGTTGTCGCGCAGACCTGCCAGTTTATTTTCACTCTTTAAACCATGATTTTCATGCAATTAGGAATCGTATCGCTCTGTTACTCAGAATAAATTGATGATTTATGATCAAAAATGTAAATCTGCAAGAATATCTACTTTCTAAAAAAGATTATCATGAATTGGAGGGCGCCCCGGAAAAGATCACATAATAATTATGCCTATAAGATCAATCTGGACGTATACGTGAAAATCGACATTCACCGCCAATGACATTCACCGTCAATCCGGTCGGATTGACCAGTTCACCCACTGTATTGCCGCAGGAAACATCTCGATCTTGCAACAAGTTACAAACATTCCATCACACAATGCATTAGTTTTAGAATCTTATTTTCTTTACAAATTAAAATAGCTAACTGTTTGTTGATTTTGAGCTCCCCACAACAATCTTCACTAGCATGTCTAGTGAAACAATTTGTAAATGAGATTGACTCTTTAGCATACTTAAAATTATGCTAAAGAGAGAACAATGACATTTACCAGGCTTATTACACCTTACGAATGGAGAGTTATTGTTTAAATCGCTCCATTCGTAAAAAAATAATGGAGTGATAGGACAATAGGGTGAGGTCTCAGTTAGGTGTATATTATTAATAAATGATAGGAGTATTATTAATATTGCTTATGTATGTGTCTTTTACAGTATCAGAATACCCCACTTCATTTTGCTGCTCTACAAGGGCACCGAAATATATATGAGCTGTTAGTTCAGAATGGAGCAGATGAACATGCAAAAAACAAGGCAAATATTTTGTTATCGCAAATATCAAAATTAGTTGAAATTGACATAGGTCGATTCAAACATTATTATAACTATGTACTGAATTGTACTGTAATACCAAACTCTTGAGTATATGAAACTGTTGTGTGTTTTTTCGTTGTTGAGTGTTTTGTATTAAGGTTATTCAAAACATTTTGCCTCCTGGTGCTTTCTGAGCTAATGCAAAGTAGATGATAGTCGGATTAGAATTTACACAATATGAGTAAGAGTCTAAGGAATGAGGAGTATTTATTCAACATTAGGCCTAATATTTGGATTCAATGATAGCAGAACAAACATATCCTTCTTTTGAAAAATTAAATTTCAAATATTTACTTTGTAATTACTTAAGAAATATATAATTTAACTGTAAATATAAGCTAATTAAAAAAACACTATTAAGTTGTAAGGAAAATGTTAATGACTTAAAGGTAGATGACCCGATCACATTTCCGATTTTCAACTTGAAGTTTTCTATTCTACATGAAAGGTCATCCTTAAAAAAGTTGTGTTACAAAGTTTGAGTTGCATAGCTCTAATGGTTCTTATTTTAGACGCACAAGATGCTGTGAACTGTACCCATTGAGTTGTACACAAACTATATCGGTGGTATACCACCATTCGCGGTAATTCGACGTTATTTCATCGATTTCTCCGTAATTATACCGATTTAGGCCGTCAAATTTCAGTATGATGATGAGAAAAATACGAGCTTTCATATGATATGAAAATCTCCGTATGTTTGAAATAATTCTGTGTTACGAAAATGTGATCGGGTCATCTACCTTTAATTACTGTTTAAATATTTACAACGTTGTTCAATTCCATAGTTAAATTATAAGTCATTTCATTTTGACAAATACAACTCATTCGCAATATTATGCAAAGCATGCTAACAATCAGTTGTGGTTCATTATTTTCCAAAGGTTTGAAAATATAATGATATATACCTACGTACATATTTTAATTTATTTGATTTTGCATTTTTTTTTTGCAGTGGAATGAAAGTCCTGATAGTATAAGAGCTAAATTGTCACAGTGTAGTTAGCAAATGCAACGGTAGATGTACGTGTGGATGCGGAAATGTACAAAGGCATGTAAATGTCAGAGAAAGATATGACAATGTGTACGTATAAGGATGATGTAGTGGCGGCGGAAATGAAGACAAATATGAAGACATAGATAATGATGAAAACAAGAAGAACTGATGACGGGGAGGAATGGGGATAGTGCCATGGAATTATCTACTACAGTAAATTCGCGTTGCGTTTAAAACCAGGGATAATCGAATGAAGGAACCAGGAATTAATAAACGGCTTCATTCTTGTTGCACTATTACATAGTGTCCCAGAAACCTGCAACTGACAGAGAGTTCTAGTTTGATTTTCACGCCGTGGATTTTAATCATGTTTATACATTTTGGAAACCCTAGGATCTCCACATATTGAAATGGTGAATAAAATTGGATAATCCATTTGCCTAGTATGTTTATGTAAGGAAGGGTGTATAGGGAACCGAATTGAAGGCCGATTGACGACCGAATTTGAATTTGTTCACAAACAAAAATATGTTCTCTTTGGTAATCCCTACTCTTTGGAGGGCTAAATCCCTACTCTTTGGGAGGGATATACTGCCAGAGAAACGAAATTTAACTAAAATTTACCAGTTCCTTAAAAAAGATGTCATGAAATTATACTCATTAGTTATCCAATGTTGTCAAAATTGACACCAACAAAAAACGCAGATCATATAAAACACCCGGTTTACCAATGGGTTTGAGAATGGATTAATTTGTTCACCAAATGGTTGAAGATGAGTGCGTATTTTGCGACCGCTACATCCCTGTGGCCTCATATCCAATAAAAATAGAATTATAATCTAAACACATAGTTAAGCAAGCTCTGTGTCGCTCATGAATATTTTTTGTCGCTGTCTTTTCTATCTATAAATATTAAGGTTGGAATATTGAATGATTAATACACTGTGATAAAAGACAACAATTGAGAGCACGACAGTATTTCTAACGGTGTCTGTGATAGGTTTAATAGTTATGAGACTCATACATAATGCATTCATGCATTCTTCGATTCAAATATGACTATGGCTTCTCACATCACTAATGTTAATTAGATTGTCACTTTTAATTTAAGGAACATCTCTCGCATTCGCTGATTCATAAACAAGGACACTTGCCATCATGCTGTACGCTCTCTCATTCTTTCCCGCCTTGACGATTGCAATGGACTCTTATATTCTGTACCAACATCATGCGTCTACAGAACTGGGCTGCAAGATTGATTGTCTTTACTGTAAACAGAGAACATGATCCCGCTCCTCGGCTGAAATCCCTCCATCTGGAAACTTGAATCTGTTGGTCATTGAGATTGGCACTATCATGACATCGGTTACCCCATCAAGTGTGCAGAAGTGCTCATTCTTGAGTGACCAACAACATTTGCTAGTAGTTGTGTGCTTAGGCTGGCTGGGCAGGGTGAGGGGTGTCGGGTTGTTGGATCGATTGTAAATTTATTTCTTGTCTTGCTTCGAGAGAAAAATGGTGCTGTCACATAACAGTAAATATTTTCCCATTCTTAAAAGCTCAATTTTGATTTATCTAGAGCGCATCCGTACCCATACAAGTACCGGAGTACTCGGGGGGGGGGGGGGGGGGGGGTGATGACACTCACCATCTACTCTGCGAATATCTTGGTGAGACTCCCCGTTGTTTTAGTCTGACAAGTATATTTCCCTTTGTCTTCAATGTCCACGTTTCTGATAACCATAATCCACTTCTTGCTACCGTCAGTATCCAAATCAAAGTTAGTGTATTTTGATCCGCCATTTTTACTTTCTCCGTTATAAATAGTGCTGGGTTTGGTACTGATGTCGTCTTTGTAGTCCTGCCATAAAATGTTCCCGACGCTGCTGCTGGCATTGGGTTGTATTCTGCCTTCGAGGTGATATGTCGAGCCCTCCAGGGATGGGACCAATGAGGTCGTCGTCGCCTTCCAGGATTCCAGGGGTAGGACAAAGACATTTCGCACAATCACAACATTTCGCACAGTCACAAAAAAATAAAAATCGCACAGTCGAAAAAGAAGCAAAGTTAACAACAAATGGCCAATCCCCGGCCCCCGCCACTCACCACCTTTTCGAACGCTACTGCAAACACCCCAACCTACAATTTTGTTTACAGAAATGTTATGGTCAAATTCGCAAATGTACCGACGGAAGCTCGTTTATGCCGACAGATTTGATGAATATGGCAGATTTTGCCGACAAATTTGATTAAGGGGATGCCCTTGTATGGCACTCCGTCATCAATGGGGACACAAAGAATCAGCCATGAACAATAGAACAACGACGACGACTTGAGACGTAATTGTCTTTGAATAACACACATGTCCCGAGGAGTGATGCGGAAACCCGACATTCTCAAATTCGTTTTTTATGTTCGGCTCATACTTGCGATAGACCGATGCTTTAACGGATGGCAAACGTAAGGTATCTTTCAAAACTTACAATACCGACTATGAATAGATACGAATAGTATTATGTAGTAACATTCAAAACACATCTACATGTATACAGCAGCCCACAATACCATTTTAGTAAAACGACACGTTCAATCGGAAAGGAAACCAGAGATCGCGCAATTGTATGTCAGAGAGATGGCATCCATGATGGCAAGATTAGAGGGATAAGTATTTGTTATCGTTCTCATTTATTTTGAATTCAGAACGACGAAGAGAAACATCATATTTGATCTGATTCCCAGTACAGAGAATATTGGTTGCATATCAACATTATGTTTTCTGTCGGTTTTCTCGAGATTGCCTCGACCTGATTGTGTGGTAAATAATCGCTACTGTTCTCGGTGAATTCCATTTTTGTTGTCGATGGTTTCTGGAATAAACCGTACCAAAATCGGTGGTCATGAAGGACATCAACATGTAGAGTTGGTTTCTGTAAATTATTATATGTGAACCGTCAAATAAAAACATACCCCCTGGAGGTCTTTAATCCAATTTCTGATGTTAATATCATCAGAACATGCCACACCCAAGCTTTAAATTGATACCTCATAAGTGAATAGCATTTAGAATCAGGATGTATTATGAATACAAGCATAGCATTCCCTCTTAATTTTATTTTATTTTTCAAGACAGTTTACTTCATATTTAGAAACTAGAAAATCGGCAAGGCTATGTTCTAATGCGATGGGTCACATACATGTACATGTGGTAAATTGTGAGATATTTTCACGCAGCATATAAGTAATAGGACACAATTACTACGTGCATAATGCAGGTGTAGTGAATGTTAATTGTGTCCAGTTTGGAACGAAGAATCGCGTAATTATTGCAATTCCTTAAAATCAGGTCATCAAGAAAGATTTTCCTGAACTGGACATAATCTTGACCATATTGTCCGTGAAAGATCCTCACAAAACTTTAATAAATTATAAGAAATATCTGCTTTCAATTTTGGGCATTTGTCAACATTCAGTTTTCATCATAGAGCAGTCGGAAGTGATTAGGAAAATATTGATTTTTGGTCCGATTTTACACTGCCGAGACCGCGATTGCGGCTTGTAAGGTGTCGATATTCGGATCCAGCACAAAATGTCAGACAAGACTGACCCGATCAGATGCTTGACCTCTCTCGGTCCATTAAAAGTCCCGTAGCTGATGGACTTTTACTTATATGCTGCGTGAACGCACGTGATCATATCGATTGGCTAACATAATATGGTGGCGTAATAAGCAGTTTTATCTCCGAAAGTCCTTGATAGTGCAAGACATTCGTAAATTACACTAGTGTCAAGACCCCATTTACTATGACGGAATAAAGCTGTATAATCATTGGGCCACTCGATGAAATGTACTTTGTGACGTTCTCATTCACCGATTACCCATGTATGGATTACATATCGGTTTTATACTTGAGTGACACTCGTGACCTGAAGAGCAAACTCTTACGACGAGTATATTTCAACAAAAAAATATTGTCGATGTGAAAGAAACCAGACGTTGAGTGATTTACAGTAATTGTCCTGTGTATATTTATTTAGTTATTGTATTTGTTTACATATTTAGACATACACTTTTTGGAACAGTGGCATCAACTAATGCGTCATTATATATAGAATTCATGATTTAAAACATAAAAAAGTAAAGGTAGAATATTATATACAAAGATTAACGTGAACACATTTTAAATGTATATATACATCAAATCATCACATACAATTATATTAGAACATCATTGGAAAGACATAGGATAAGACACGTTTCTTAATTGTGGAGTAAGGATTGATTTTCAAGTTTACGAAATTCGTCAGTTCTTATATATTCATACACTCTATGTAGTGTTGAACCAATCAGGAAGCAGGAATTACAAATACGCGGAGTGCATTGAAAGTGTTCACCTGCACTCCGCGTGCGCGCCGTTTAAATCACGCAATGCGCGTTTTGTTTTGATTCGTTGTTCAAAATTCGCGGGTTCGCCGATTTTCACTGCGGGTGTTAGCAAACTTGTTAAAGTGCTTTTAGTCGTTTTACATAGATCAAAATTATGCTTAAATTGTGAATTTTTATTTGTATAGTGTCGTGTATGAATTAGGTCAATGCATGCGTATGTTTTGTTTCTCGAAAAATTAGAAAATCAATGCACTTGCGCAAATGTTGATATGCTCACAATAGCACTCCCCCTTCGGGGTCGTGCCATTATTCACACATCAACATCAGCGCGCGTGCATTGATTTGTCTAATTTCTCTCGAAACAGAACATACGCATTTATTGACCTATAACTAATGCACTACATGGATATGTAGAAGATCCGCAGTATCTTTATCGTATAGTTGGCAGTAACTATTTACATCAGGTTACCATAAATGAGCGCGGCCATAGGGTGGTAAAGGGTTTGACTGTGCTTTGAATATCATCGCTGCATCGTAATGATAATTGATCCCAAAGCTGTTGCCATGGTTACAGGGCGTGTCCAAAATATCAACAATAATAATCATATTCAGCAATCTTTAGTGTGTCGTAAGAATATGTTTCTATCCATTTTGAGCTTTCTCTACTCAGGCATTTCATATCAGCTTGTGCCATTTTTCATGAGCAGGGAACACTTTTATTAGAATCGTCAATCAGTGTAATGAACTTGAAAGAGGATTAACAAACACAATATTTATTTATTTTTTGTAAATACAAAATTTGGGATGTGTTTTTAATTACATTTGTCCCTCATTGACACTTTTTTGACAAGCCCTGTATTATTTTTAAAATATATAGCCCATATAATAAATCTACTTTTATCATTTACAACATTTACAACATCTTAGTTTGTGCTACTTAAAAGGGTCAAAAGGACAAAATAATGTCTTTACTGAAACGTAAGCCTTGCAGTTTACATGGTTTGTGTATTGTTACGAATTGATCAAAGTGATAATAGGGGTTGTAATAATTATCGTGGCACGAGTAGTTTCATCAATATATAGATGTATATCAGGTGTCTTGGATCATTTTAGATGGAACAAAAAAGTGTCCACACATCACGATTTGGACCCAGGACCTCATTCAATAGAACAGTTCAATTTCCTCGAACTCAACACATTTTAAATCACTGTAAGACATTACATGCTGTTTAGCACCCGGAATAGCGTTTAGTTTTATCTCCAAAATGGCCGCTAATCCATCAATGGCCGGGATGCGAATTTATTTACCGTACACACTTACTGTATAAATGTATTGCTGTACAATGTACATGTTCTATGCGCTTTACTCCGTCAGGGATCAAATGTTGTTTACGGTAACGAACATCGCGACCGGGATCTATGTCCAAAAGACTAACCGGCGTAAGAAATGTGGCAGTCCTGAGTCCTAATGTAAAACTCACACATAATAAACCACAACCCTGTTGCTTTGCCTTGTAAACGAGGCTAATAAACTACTGATGCGTGCAGTAATAAAACACGTCGGTTTATATCTAGGGTTGAGAAAGCCGTAACTCAAATTTTGCCAAATTGATATTTTGGTACAAAAATAATCCATATCCTAGATTTTCATAACCATAAAGAGATAACTCATAAACACTCTTAATTTGACTAGAATTAGAGTTACAAGTTGGGTGGTACAGTGTATTGTAATGAGTCCAAAATATATCTCCATTAGCATTGCTTGTGTTACGGCCTTCTGCCTCTCAGCCCTCGATATATATAGGCCTACATGCAGGTCTCTACTAGCAAATTCATGATCCCAGCTCAAATCGGAATGACATTTTAACAACACGTGCTGCAACATATGTGTCGAATCAAGATGGTGTATGAAGATTGAGCCTGTTTCAAAGTACATGTATAATATAAATATTTCAGTTGACATATATTTCAGAGTAAGGCACATTTCAGATTATGACACAGGAAATATTTTTCGGTACTAATATATTCGGGGCATCTCATCTACTTGTATTTTCTTACTTATTTACCAAGAATATACTTAGAAAAGCTTAGATTAGAGAGCACACAACATTGTATTGCTATAGCGTGGTCGTTTACAGGATACGTGTAGTGCAAACTGAAGTTTCACGTTCATTTTTCCCAGGTCACCATAAGCATGATAAGCACTGTCCAATAATGTTTGTGTTGTCCCGAACTAGAACTGATATTAACACGTATGTCGTTCTCTGAAATAAATGGAAATAAAATTAACACGGTTAGCAAACGTCAATCAAAAGATAACTTATTACCACTGATACAAAATGTAATATTGGGCCTAACAATCTTCCCGAATCAGAAATTTCGTGTTTTTTTCGAAAAAAGAAACTTCTTTCGGACATTTTATTTTCACATAAAATTAGGTCACAGCCCGGGTCACAGTTATGGGGACAATTAGAGCAAAGATCGCATACACATAACTCGTCGCCCAAATATGAGCATACGACACATGGTATTAGTAGTGTAAACCCAGCCCTGGTTGACTTGGATAGCCCTGTTCATAAAAATTGAAATCTAAAAACGCAAACAAACCTTTGAAAACACAAGTGTAGGCTTAATGGTTAATCACATTGAGTAAATATTGTTGATGTATTTCATATATTATTATGTAATTATATTTAGAAGTTTGGTAAATTAATGACCAATTTTCAAAGCCATTTTTTGGTTTGTATGGGTCTAAAATGATCAATGTTGCTGTTTTTACAGACATTTTAGCAACATAATTATATAGAAAATTTATGAGTCTTCGGTAAACGTATGTCCCTCCCCCCCCCCCCCCCCCGAAAATTGGTAAATGTATGTGTCATTTTTCATTTTGCTGGCTGCACATCCCTGCCAACAAGTTTCTGAGTACCTCCCCCACCACACAGACCCTTAGGTCATAGGAACAAAAATCATAACGATTGGTTCCAGTGAAAACCTACCTTATTCGTTGTTATAGTCATCAGTGTGAGGCTTTGGTGTCAATATTGCTCCCGTTACAGCGTTGTCATCGAGCAAGTATCGTGCATGTGCCCTTTCGTTTTGTCCAAGAGTCAGAGATCTTAAAGCGGAGGTTATGCTCATCACGCCTGGAGACATTCTGTTTACAGAAATGATATTAATGAGATCATTAATATAATATATAGTATCTTTATGAATTTTTATATGCATAATGTTACCATTTTATTTCAGATTTCTAAATTTCACTCCAGGCTACGAGTACGACCCTTAGGAGATTCCTCGGTACCAAAGCTAAGAGTTAGAATTCTCGCATTAACCGATAAATAAATTGATCAAAGTCATCAGTATCTTCATTTATATTCATAAAACGTAATACACCATTACTGTGTATAGCTTTACAGAATCACATTTATTTAACAAACAAATACAACACACGATATGCGATACAAGTCACAACACACTGTACAATTAATCTGTTTTTGGAAGAACGCGTAATTTGCTTCAATATTGTCGTTTTCATCATACAACTCCCCGAGATTTAATCGAACAGCCCGCTATAAGTAAAACATACTTGCCAATGAATTAGCACGCAAGTAAAGTGATTTGTGCGCCGGGAAACACGCACTAACGTGGTGGAGTGGAAGTAAAGTCATTGACGCGAGCACTTTTGAAAGTGCTCACATTTGTGAAAAGGCAACCGGGAAGGCAACAATCCTTTTAAGTGAGCCATAAATCATAAAATATACGTGTAGGAATATAATTACTTTAATTATTTTAAACACTTACTGTAACGTGGGCTGTTTATGTCCTTATACACCAATATGAATCGTATAATATTCTGTAGGGCCGACTTATTAATGACGTCGTTGGTCTGTCTAGGCCTATGTTCATTTACACCAAACTATGAATCGTATAATATTCTATAGGAACTACTTTTTAATTACGTCGTTGGTCTGTCTTACTCACCTGAAATTGTCTGCCCTAAATTGTTTGTAATTTGGAGGTTCACATTCTTCGACGGGAATCCTATAAAACAGTAAATTCAACATGTTATTATTATATATTATATCGACATGCTGTATTTTCATTATCTTAGAGCCTGTTAATTTTAAGAATAATAATTAATAGATATTATCGAAACATTTGGGATGTAGTATTCCTATAAAATAATACAATTATGTATTTCTAAAATAGATTTAACAGGTTTTCATTTTGTGATTTTTACATAATAAAATACTTGAAGCTATTGATAAAACGGTCAATTAAATGTCACCAATACAAAGCATTTAATATCATCTGAAAGGAGAAATTAATGTGATCACTCTCTAACACAAAATCGCCAAAGATATAATTATAAACTGTAATACGAATTTCTCATAACATCAGTTTTGAAGTTGAAGGGCCGTGTGAAATGCGTGGGGTGTTGGTGTAGGGGGAGGGGGGGGGGGGTGCGTCAGCCCCGCTTTTTGCACGAGGTGTCTGGAGGGGATGTGCCCCTGAGAAGCTGGATTCGTTTTATTCGTTGAATTCTTTCACAAAAACTTAGAGATAAGCTCCCAAAACATTAATAATTAACATTAATTAACACTAATCATACACTTATGCATAATATTCGGGATGGGTGATTGCATAGGCCATCCACCTAGTATTTGGGGATATATCTTTCATCCCCGGATTATACGCCTTTACCCAGCACCGTCTGCCCGCTTGATAGTACTGTTAGTGCGCCCCCAATTTACAGTTAAAAGTTATATTTCAACAATGGAATACAGACGACGATGGCCACGCGAATCCTACATTTTGAACTCGTATTGGAATAACACGTAATCGCGCATGTTAATCTTATCATTTTGAAAAATTCATTATAATTAGAAGATTTTTTTACCAATCCAAAACCGTTGGAGTTGGCTAACCAATTCCATTGTAAATGCTATTTTTAAATTATTTTCATCGTTGACCGGGCGATGACTGTTAAAAATATTTCAAATTGCCTGCCATATTGGAACGATGAAATCGCGTGGCCATCGTCGTCTTATGAAATAGCAGACGATGCCGAACACGGGCGTATTCACGAATATTCAGGTTAAAATATGCGAACGAGGTTACGTGATCAATTGAATGGGACGAACGTGTAACAACGGATTAAATTCAAAAATGATACTGACACTGTAGTTGGTTATCCAACTCCAGCGGTTTTAGGATGAAATACTTTACTTTCAACGTGTGATGAATTTTATTGGGTCATATAACCAAAATCCATTGCCTTACATTGAAACCTACGGAAATTCAAAATTGACGGCCGTTCGAGTCCACCATCGTCTGTGAAATAGTAACCAGATGACGATGGATAAGTTTTTGATCTAATCTGCATTTCGGAAAAAGGTTTACACTTAATCGCAGATGATTAATAGCCTATCACGTGTACTGTTAAAACTAAATTTGCCTAATCTATCATAAAACCTTATGAATAGAAAATCATCCCAACTCTCACAACGTATCATCGATGTGTTTCTGTGTTTCGATTCAATACGTATATTTTAATGATTACACCAAATAGGCCTTAACAGGTGAAATACCCCATCCCTTGTAGGTTACTGTTAAAATTAAATTAGCATATATCGTCAAACCGTTGTAAATGGAAGATTACCTCAACTCTCACTAGGTATTATCGATGTATTTAGGGGAATATGGGGCAACTGGACCGTGGGGCAAGTGGTCCGAAATGAAGAATTGTATGGGCATACTGCTTTCTTTTGAACAGTACGACTTTTGTTGATACTTGACATATATCCTTACCTCTACAATCCAATACATTTGGAACTTTAGGGTATTTACACATGTGATTTTTCTCCAGATCTTTGAAGCCAACTCCTTGAGTGACTGATTGAAAATTGACAGATAGTATGGGCGATATATAAAGATGGGTTTAGATCATGTTTAATGTACTGTTTATGATTGACAGATATGCAACAGTAAATATATACATGCAGTACAGTCGTCTTAAGATTCTAGGTGCATATTGCATTTGATGGGTGCTATATTGTAGTGTGCTTAAGGACTTTCCGAAATATGATTAAAACCATAGGTTGTGGTTGTGGTTGTGGTTGAAATGACCATAAAATGGCGCATATTGCTAACTTGGGACATTGGTGGTTTGAATTTCCGATCAATATTATCATTTAAAGAATGCTTCAACTTAAATCATTATCACGGGTATTCATTTGGTAGAGTTATTAGTTTATGAATTTGCAAATAGCAAAGTACACCATTTCTTATTTTATCTAAAGACACTCGTCTACTTGTAGGACCCGAACGCCGTAATATTTGCGAATTTGACTTTTTTTCTGAAATGTATTGGAGTTGTTGATTATTATGACAAATGGTGGTATGTTTTAAAACATTTTGGCGTAAAATTTATAACGTCACAGGCGTGTTTGAATAATGTTTCATCTCGACAAAGTGCTACGTCATTTGTTGGGGCAAGTGGTCCGAAGGGGTATGGGGCAACTGGTCCGCCTTCAAAAACTTAATCAAAATTGTAAAATTCATTTTGAAAATTAGTTGTTAGTGTCAATAAAACATGACTCGGTATTGAAATGTGAATAGAATATGAAATAATTCACATTCTTTCTAGTTCTTAGACATTTTGGGGCATTTCGGGTCTAATACCACTATTTCTGATATTGAAGGATTACAATATGACATGAAATTGCTTTAGAATGGTTTAAAACCTCGGTATTATGAATAACATCTTTATTATATTTTAAATGGTGTCTGTAAAGGTATTTGCTATGACGAAATATCATGATTTATGTATTTTATCCACTGCTTTTTGTGTATATTAACCGTTGGGTCATCATTGTCATATTGACTAACTTCCCCTGTAACATGAAAAGCTGGCTAAATATCAAGATGGTTTATTATAAGTACTAAATGATGATTATATGAAGTAAATAAAATCATTAAAGAAAGAGGTATATATAGACAAATGTATGGGGCGTCTGAATATCACAACCATGTAACCATTTAACTAGATTCATACCGTTTTATCCAATAAACGTGCAGTCGAAAATTGCGCTTGCTTTGTACACCATTAGTATAATTGCTTTGTACACGTTTACCACGAAAACTGTATAATACATGGGTTTCATGAGACCTGTATCCTTTTTACACGTTAACTAATATGGAAATGAGTTTGTAAAGAAAATACTGCCTAATTCCCGTATTGTCAATCAATGATTTCTGTGTATTCTAACCGTTGGAACATATAGGACCAGTTGCCCCAATGATGGGGTAACTGGTCCGTGCCAAGTAAAGTTTTTAGTTAGTGGTAATTGGCCTTTTGTTTGGATATTTTTTAACATTGATTATATGTTATATGTAAACAGTTACATGGGTGATATTTTTATAGCAATTCCATAAATATTTACACGAGCTTTAAGCTTTTATATCATGAAATATGCTTAACCGGACCAGTTGCCCCATCCTCCCCTATATTACCTCAACTCTCACTAGGTATTATCGATGTATTTATATTACCTCAACTCTCACTAGGTATTATCGATGTATTTATATTACCTCAACTCTCACTAGGTATTATCGATGTATTTATATTACCTCAACTCTCACTAGGTATTATCGATGTATTTATATTACCTCAACTCTCACTAGGTATTATCGATGTATTTATATTACCTCAACTCTCACTAGGTATTATCGATGTATTTATATTACCTCAACTCTCACTAGGTATTATCGATGTATTTATATTACCTCAACTCTCACTAGGTATTATCGATGTATTTATGTGTTTAACGTCAACATCTTGTATTTTCTATTATGTGCATCACACTAACACCGAGGGGATATTCGTGACATTTATTTTACAGCTAAGTTGATTCAGATGTATAGATCTACAGAGCTTATATGCAAAAGTCTATTAGATAATAGTATCAACATTTACACGTGTTGTATTTGAAGTTCGTACCTCATTCCGTTACGGAGATATTATAAATGCTCGGATATTTTCGGTATTTTCCGTATTTGAATTGGACTTGTATTGCTTGTACACGGATAAACAGTTCATGGCAGGTGCTTTTATGACCATTTGTTTTCGAAATATTTGACTCGTATCAGAAATCTGAAACGTGCTTTTTCCGTTAAATGTGCTCCTGAATAAATTGACACTTCATTCAAAAAATTGATTGGATAGTTTTGAGGAAGCTATGAATATTTTATTGACGCAATATAACGTAACAAATACTATTTATAAGGCGCTATTCCAATAGATCATAGCGCATATAGATCATAGTGCATTTGACACAGAATTCAGAAAATTATGCATAAAGGTGAGTCTTAGATAGATTTAGAGATGAATTTAGTACACTTTAACCCTCGACCTTCTAAGGGGGAGGAGGGGGAGGGTATCATCCCCTAAGAAAGTTTGCTGATTGCGCTAAAAAGGACAGTGACCTAGGGCGTCTAGGAGATCATGTTGACGGAAAAATAATAAGGGTAGGCCTACCACTTTAAAAGTCGTCAAAGTCCGACGGTAGGGAGAGGGTTGTCTTACAATTGATACAAATCGCCATTTTGAAAAAAGATATCTTGATTGTATGTTAGAATCATCAATTCCCTCAAAAGCAAAAAAAAACGGGTGAAATTCCGATATTTGGAATTTTTTGGCGAATATTTCAGTTGTGGCCTGTATTTCACTGTACAGAAGAATACAGCATGATTTCGAGGTCGGCCATGTTTCGTAACGTCATGCGTGGGATATGTGTACTTGTCTTGGTATGTATCGACAGAGGAGACATGTAGCTATATCATGGTACCAATATAAGCGTACTCTGCTCCTCGGTTCCCACACTGAGAAATAGCGGGGCTTTGTAATTAAATTGTACAATGATAATATCATGACCTTCAACTAATTCGTACCTTAATGTTGTATCCTCTTCCACTTTTGCTGGTGGTTGTGGTGGTGGTATGCTGTCTTTATCGTCGTCCACTTTTGCTCGTTTTGCTGATGGTGATGGTGGCAGGCTGTCTTTATCGTCGTCCACTCTGGCCCGTTTTGCTGGTAGAGGTGGTACATGTAGGCTGTCTTTATTTTCTTCCACTCTGGCTCGTTTTGCAGGTGGTTTACCATCATTGCCATTCTGTAGAAGACAAAATAATAATATCACAACAGAATATAACGTCGCTTGCAAAGTAAAGGCCAAAAGCCGATTGGTATTTTCATCCACATCTCGATACACGACATTGAACGGGTTTGGTTTTTAATTCATTACTTCATGAATAACCGCGATATCTGCGTAACCAGTGCGTTCCAAACAAATTAATCGTTTTATGAGAACGCGCGCGCGTACCGCAGGCTACTAATCATTGCCCGAACAATAGACGGTAACATTTTTACCGTCTATGCCCGAACGTACTTCGTCAAAGTGTTCGATTGCTTTGCTGATAGACCGACTAACCAAATTAAAGCCTTACGCCCCAAACTGAATATTTAATGAGTTACAGGAAACACGATTAAATTGTTTTTCTGATTGGTTGAATGATAAAAATGTTAATGAGGAGATGATCCGACTAGGACTGTTTCAATAATTAAGAAGGGGTGGAAAAATTAATAACCAAAAAACTAATTGATTATTAGTGCATTTGTATCGCGGGAACTCGCGATCTATTCAATCCTTTTATGGTGTGATGTGTATGAGTACTATGTAAGTGGTTTATGTATGCATGGCTGAATATTATGCTTTGTGGGAAATGGTTCAAGCGCCATTTTGTTAAAACTATCTATATATGAACGTCGTTGAGGATGGACATAGTGGAATTTTCAACTGAGATCAACTGGTGTTGGGAAACCCCATGTGCAGATATTGTACATGATTACTGGCGTGCGCAGTTTATTGGATTCCCAACCTTTTGAATGGAAGGGTTAATGGGCTTTTACTATAACATACAAGTAACGACATGCTTGTTTAAACTAAAAAAATGGTAAAATAAATACAAACAAAATCGTGTAAATATGTTTTTAAAACTTTGCGCGCATCATGTTTGGGATGTGACATCATTCGATGCAAAAGAGGGCCCAGCTGCGCTATTTTTGCATAAAATTAAGGTCAAACTGGTGCTCACCGGGACAAATACCCTTCGCCCCGCCCGCTTAATTTCTTTCTGCAACTATAACGGGATGCATCCCATTGTGTTACCATGGTTACTACGCTTTATTCCGTGTAGCAATGTGTCGTCTATGCATCCCATTATAGTTGCATAAAGAAAATACGCGCCCCGCCCCCTGAGAGATTTCCCCAACTCTTCAAAAGTTACAGGAGGAACACATGTTCTTCTGGGGTGCACTGCGCAGTCTAGTTGTCCCACAAAGTAAAGAAAAATCGGGGGGAAAAGGCACATCATGACTGGTAAAAACAATCTTTCGATACCAACAACCCCAAACATATTGAGCCGTTTTCTCGTACGTAGTTAAACACGGTTTTAAGCTAAACACGCGTCTAACTTTGACTTTAGACACAGCGTTTAACTAAACGCAGTTCTCGTACATTTGTTTTACTTAAACACGCGTCTAACTCGCCGAAATGTGTCTAACTTTAAACATGGGTACGGGGGTCGCGCACCAACTGTATGCCTTGAATTATCACTCATCCGTGCCCGGTGCAAGCTGACGTGCGGATCGCGTAGTCTTTAAAAGTACCGTGTATTTAAGGCATTCGGTCGATATTTATTGTACTCAATTAGGGCCACAATGAATTAAATACCTGTATACAATTAACGCAGGACCACTCTGGGAACGCGATTTGCAGAGTTTAAAAAACAAAACACGTCGTTTAAAGGATAAACTCACGTTTAAGTTAGACACGCGTTTAGTTAAACACGATTTAAAGCTAAAACCATGTTTAATACGAGAATACGGCCCTTTACCTTTTGGGAGTACTCATAGTATAAAACTAAAAGAAGTAGTGACGGGTCTCTGTTTTATTTTCACTAAATATTGTTATTATTTAAAGGTTTAGGTATATCATGACATTATTTCGGCGACAATTTGACCAATGTTTGTAAATTTTCATAAACCATAGCACATGGACTTAATCCTCCTATTATTATCTTCAATGGGTCAATGTGAAACCTGTGTACCCCCGGCCCCGGGATCAATGACACGTTCAACCACAGTCAGACAGTTCCTATTTTATTTTTATTTTTCAAATACGGTTCTGTCATTACCATTATTAATACCTGAGACTAAAAGTTAATACCTGGTACCGGAATTGCACGAATTTACAGCAAGATAAAAGCAGGGTTTACGACAAGGAACCTGCATTAGGCGAACCGTGAACAATAAACAATAAAATAAGGCTCATCGTGAGTGAAACGTACTTTCGACGCGTTATGGTATCTTGCGCAGTCATGCAGTGAGTCGGTATAATTCGACCCGATTGTTTAGGCGATTGTTTATGTCTCCTACAAACTCAATACAATACACATACTATCATTGCAAGTGAGTTCCCTAAGGGAGGCATGCATTCAAAATATATTTTTTTACAGTCATATTTTCAAAAACAAACACATGTGTCCATATTCTAAAAGGTTGTTTGGTCGGGGGTGCCGTTGGAGATAACTCCTACCCATTTTTAAGGGTGGTATTGGGAAAAACGGTACCCATTTCAAAGGATTTTGCTTCGTTATAGACCCAATTTTCGCAAATTATCGGGAAAATAGACCCATTAGAGCGGCACATCCCCGTATACCGTATTAGGCAAGTACCCCCCCCCCCCCACCCCACGCCCCGGGGTACAAACGTCTAACCAGATGAAATGGGCCAATTAGCCAATCAGCCAATGAGCAAACGACCAAACAACAAGCAAACGCTATTTTGTATTTATGACTGATATTGAAATATTATTACACCCAAATACATTATTAAATAATGCATTGGACGACGACGGGTATATAATACGTATAGTTTACTCACGACGAACTGATGTGCATGGCTTTCCATTTCAAATGTTTCCTCCCAAATCCGAGCAGGTTTTAAGTCATACATCTCGTATGGTCGTTACTCGTTTAACGCTCGCTCAAATACTTTTAATTTGCCAATCAGAGCAAATATGCGTTATTTAATTAGACAAGAAACCAACACAAATGGAAATACATGTAAAATATTCATTCTACAAAGTATTTTGTACTATTGAAAATATATAAGAGAACAGGTTGAAATTAAAGATTTATTCCTGCATCCATTAATGAAATACTGAATTGAAGAGTCTCATATTCATATTACGTCACACAAATTAACGAACAGATGCGGCTTTCAGTTTCAAATGCTTCCTCCCAATTCGAGGGAAGGTTTAGATTCACCGTCTCGTATGATCGTTTAAGACCTCGCGTAAACCAAATATTTTGAATTGCCCAATCAGAAAGCAGGATTTTGGTAATACGGTACAAACGTATGTCATCATTAATCCTGCTCCCGGTTTTTACCCGTTTTTTAAACTCTCAATCCTCCTCAAAAGTGACCTTAAAACTACTTTAGGTCAACCCTCAATAATATATGATACATACAATCAGCATAATAATTATAGAAATGCTACTGAAATATTTCTAAACTAAATCAAAGCTGATACGACTTCTAAAGTGTGATAAGAAAAAATCACAATCAATTTCTTTTGATGCAAGATGTGTATGTAACGCGCTATCATAATTATGTATGTACGACGTAATGATTAATTTATAGAATTATTAAATTAAAATACCGTATTATCTTACCTTGCATAAAATTGTCAGTGGCGTTAGCATGGTTAGTTTATTTTTACAACCCATATACTATACTATCCACAGTAACTTTATCAAAGCCAAAGTTTAGTGGCTGTCTCATATCATAAACTAAGTGGATAGACGGCCAATTGCGGGGCCAATTGTTGGAAACCGATCTACCACGTATCTAATACATATTGTGTTGGTTGTGTAGTAGGGACTTCGTGTCACGGGGAATTCCACCATCCTTCCCTGGGTTTATGCTGCGGATATAAATGTATATACATGTACGCGCGTAAAGTATACTAAAGCACGTAATGATAACTATCATGCATAATGTTCATACTATATTTATGATATAAAGATACAATATGTAAAACTATGAGATAAAGAGTTTAACGGGTTCGCCGTCGGCCCAGTTTTATGTTTGATACTTTCAATGATGAAATCGGGGACAAAAAGTTGGATATAATAACAGCAATTGGTGTATGATGTGTGTCTTTACCGTCCAATACTTAAAGGAGGTGTCCCGCAAGCATAAAAGTGTACATTACATGTTAGAAAAATAACTATCGAGCCCAACCTTTGTAATTATATAGAACAAAACACCACACTTATGTCAAAAATAAATAAAAACCGCAATCTCTCAACATGCACTTTTTAAAATTCGCGGCGATCGAAAGTCCCAGTGTTGATGATGTCATAGTAATACAATGCACATGCACAAATTTTAGCACCGATACCGATGACGTCATCGACACCGGGACTTTCGATCGCCGCGAATTTTAAAAATTGCATGTTGAGTGATGGCAGTTTTTATTCATTTTTGTGACTAGTATGGTGTTTTGCTCTATATAATTACGTAATGTCGGCTCGATAATTATTTTTCTAACAAATAATGCTCAATGTTGTGCTTGTGGGACCCTTCCTTTAAAGGTAGATGTTCCGATTTTCAACTTGAAGTTTTCTATCCTACATGAAAGGTCATCCTTAAAAAAGTCGTGTTCCAAAGTTTGAGTTGCATGGCTCTAATGGTTCTTATTTTAGACACACAAGATGCTGTGAACTGTACCCATTGAGTAGTACACAAACTATATCGGTGGTTACCACCATTCGCGGTAATTCGACGTTATTTCATCGATTTCTCCGTAATTATACCGATTTAGGCCGTCAAATTTCAGTATGATGATGAGAAAAATACGAGCTTTCATATGATATGAAAATCTCCGTATGTTTGAAATAATTCTGTGTTACGAAAATGTGATCGGGTCATCTACCTTTAAATCACAAGAAACCTATTGTTTAACTTAGGTGCATTTGATGTTTACAAAATATAACAATTAACAAATAATATATAAATTTAATACATTTTTAAGAAATGGTGTACTTTTATTGATGATATTAGGGGGGACTCAAGGAAGTTTTTTATTTGATTTTTTGAATTTTGTGAGTGCTGTAATTACTGAACTATTAATCTAATGCATATAAAAGTATACATTTTTGGAAAGGAAATGCATCAGAGAATCCAAATTTGGCGTCAATTTTGACCAAAAATTTTGAAAGATCACAAGATTCACTTTTTTGACCCCATTTTTTTTTAAACAAGCAAAAAGTGCCAAAAACGTGAAAAATTGATTTATTTTTTTAAACACTTTTTAGACAAAATTTCAAAAAATATTAAATTAGGTTACAAAAAAGATTGTCCCTTCATTAGTGTCTTTACATCATCATTAAGCGATTTGGGCTTTTTTTACTCAAACCTTATCATAATCATAGCTCGATAGTTGTCTTTTGCTTGCCATATCCGATTGAAGTTAGAAATCAATTAGTAGTTTGAATTGTATCACAATCTCATGACCAGGGTGATCTTGATTTGAAATAAAATGTGTCGAAGTCACATCAATTGTCCATCCCGATTTAAGTTAACTGAAGCTTGTGATAAATATGATATCTCGGGATAATATACTATTATATTGTTCCCTGTGATGTTTACATAAACAATAGAACTTCCAGGCTTATCGGCTGACTGAACTCAGTCAAAAAAAAGTCACGATTAATCCGCGAAATATGATGCCTACAACAAGGTAATCACGACACACATACGCGCCGATGTAATAGTGTATGATAGTAGTTCCTAGTAATTTTTCATTACCCCGTGACCAATATTATCCAATCGCTGTTCGGCTCCGCGGACGACGTGGGGATTCCCAATCAGATTATAGTACTGTAATCATGCGCAGCGCGCACAAAACAGGTCCCACGTTAAAACAACAGCCCAAACATCATCAATGCAGCAATATGAAAATGATTATGACAAATAAATTCTGTATTGTACTTGCACTAATGATCAACACAACGGAACTGTTGTAGTGATCGTAAATATACATTGAAAGCGGGGTAGGGTTACTACCCGTCAGTCCGAATCCCCGTCAGTCCGAAACCCCGCTAGTCCGAAAACTAAAACAGGTATGACCACCGGATGGGGTAAAAAATTGGGGAAATGGAAGAGTGTAAGTATATTAACTCCGGGGGTGCTCCCCAATCACGGGTAAAAATCTTATAATTAAAGTGTTGAATAAATAATTAATGCTTAATGCTCAGAAAACAGAAATGTTAGGACTATTTGGTTATAAAAAAGGAGTAAAGCAATTCATATCTTGTTGACATATATAGGTCCCGGGGTGCCCCTATCCGTAAATGGGATAACAAGAAGAGTCTTTAAAAAGACAATCATCGCTTAGAAGCGGTGATTAAAATCTATTTAATTAATTAATTTCAATTAATGGCCACACAAAACATCCTTGATTTAGGATAAAGGAACATGTTAACATAAACTATAAATACAGAATAACGTATGGTACTGTAACAGTACACATTTTCTCCATGGCCCTTGATATGGTAGCAATTGGGCATGCATCATGAATTGGCACCCTAATATTAAAAATGACATAAGTGTCTATATCTTTAGTTGTACAATGAAGATTTGTGTCAATTTAAAGTATGTACAATAACTATACTTTCCATACTAGCAACGAAAATGTATGTTTATATTTTTCAGTTGTAATCAGAGAGTAATTGGTGCTTGAGGCGGTGGCTAAGGAGCCAGTGTCATAAACGTGGAATACTTCCTTTCTATCACTTTTGACAATTTGATATCTGTGATTGGATGTTTATATTTATATATGTTTAATAGATGTACTCTAACAAAGGTGAACTTTAATAATAGTTGACTGATTTTTCTCAATCATTGGTTGTAATTGATGATTCAAATAATTATTTGCCCGCACATACTTTGCCATGATCTAGGTAGTTAAATGACCACTTCCACGACTAGAGCAATTTCGTGGTATGTTAATTATTAATAATATCGGTCCAACAAGGCAATGTTTCATTATTTTGACATGATGTGTATAAACCAATCTTAATAATTATTAAATACTAGCGGTGTACCCTCGCTACGCTCGGGTCCCCGCTAGATGGTTATGCCACATTACCTACCTCTGAAACCACATAAACCTCCTCATCACCTAAACCAGGTTGATTTATAACCATATCCCTTCTAAAGGCATTATAAACCCCCTACAACCCCCCCCCCCCCCCCCCCACCCACGGCTACTTCATTAACTCTTAACCCTATCCTAAAACATTTCCCGTGGTTTTACACCCCCCCCCCCCCATGCACACCCCCAAACCAGTTTGATTTATGATCACAACCCTCCCTAAACCATTTCCCGTGGCTACTTCATTAACCCTCGGTCCCTTAGATTGTTTGGCATGCCAACTTAAGTAAAGAAATCAGGTTGCTTCATTAACCCCCGCAAAACGCTACTTGTACCATTATAACCCTAGGCCTATCCTAAATCATTTCCCGTGGTTTTACACCGGCCGACCCCCCCCCCCCCCCAACCCCCCTTCCCCCCCCCCCACCCCCCTTCCCCCCTTCCCCCAACGTGACACCAAATATCCTACCAACAGGCATTAATAGCCTGTTCCCGTGTGGCTTCTGCGCCATGTGTAGGGGTGCGTGTGCCGCGCGGCAGTCAGCCCTTGCGCAAACATGCACGCGACGCGTTACCACGGTAAGATTACGCTGTAGTACTCGCAACGCACAATGTTGTTCAATTCTAGTGGCATTTATGAGCCAAATCTGAGAGGTTTTTTTGCTGTTTTTTGAGCCAATTGTTAACCAATTTCAGTGGAATAAACTTTAACACCCTTCTCGTTATTTCCTCTATCTTTCATGCAAATTAGGCGCCACTTTGATCACAACTAACGGAGAAATAAGGATAACAAATAAACACACAAATAAACAAACAAACAAACACACACACACCCCCACACGGTTTCCAGATTTATAGTAAGATGCTACTAAAAGCTAATTGTTAATGCTCAAATGTTATTAATGAGAACTGAAAAGTCTATACCTATTATGGGTAACCTATAATTGATCCTGAATACGATAAACGGGATATTTAATGGGACATAATAGCCTACTCATCAGCGTTCGAAATAATAAAAATATATTGGTCATCCACCTGATAACCTAGGTTGGGATTTTGGTCATCCGCCAATATTTTTGGTTATCCGCATTTTTTCAGTGGCAAGCTCAAAAATCATATTTTAAGCGAGTCTTCATATTATACACATACATATAATTATTGACAACTCCACATTAACCTCTATGCGCCATAAACAACTTTCTCTTTATTTTACAATCTCCTATCTCTTTTAACTACTATTTTTCTTCAGTCACTTATTTGTTCTAGTCGTCACGTTCTTTCAGTACGTCTCTCAATAGGACGACCAGCTGTAAGCCCTGAAATGCATCCTGTTGATCCTCTTCTTCACTCGTTCATCTCCCGACTCCATTGGATCTGTATCCAGGTCATCCTCATCTGACTCAGCATCATGTTTCACAACTGCAGGGTCGGTGTCGTCCACTGTGTCAGTGTCATCCTCATTTACAGCTTCTAATGCATTCTGATGATCCTCTTCTTCATTCTCATCTCCCAACTCCATTGGTTCTGTATCCAGGTCATCCTCATCCGACTCAGCCTCAAGTTCCACAACTGCAGGGTCGGTGTCGTCCGCTGTGTCAGTGACATCTTCATTTGCAACTTCTAATGCATCCGGATGATCCTCTTCTTCACTTTTATCTCCCGACTCCATTGGATCTGTATCAAAGTCATCCTCATCTGACGCAGCCTCAAGTTCCACAACTGCAACTGCAGGGTCGGTGTCGTCAGCTGTGTCACCGCATCCTCATGTGCAGCTTGTATGGGTTGGTTCATTCGCGACCATGACTTGTTCTTTCAGTACGTCTCTCAATATGACGGTCAGGTCTATAGCCTCTAATGCATCCTGGTGATCCTCTTCTTCGCTTTCATCTCCCATCCTTTTGGTCATCCGCCGGATGATCGGCCAAGAAAAACTGGTCATCCGCCGGTAGATTTGGTCATTTCGGATGACCGGATGGCCGCTATTTCGAACGCTGCTACTCATTTGCTTATGGATAAGAATACATGTGTATTTAGCTACACCCTGTATAACATTATATGTTTAGTGTTGGGCATATGCTTTAGTTGATTTATTTCCATTGCAAAATGCCAGTTTACTGTTTATTAAGAATTCAAATTAGAATAAAAATGGAACTTTAATTTGCAAAATATGCTACAAATGTTGACCACCCTGTATAATTTACCGGGTGAAACTTTAGACAAAGAGAACGATGATTTTCTTTTGAACGTGTAAGATCTATTTATGCACTAACTTAAAAACTCAAATAATGTGATATTCAAAGTAAGAGAATGCCAACTGAAAAACATCTGATTAAACTGCTTCATGTTATACCCTATATAATTTCTACACACCCTGTATAATGACTTTAATATTGACAAAATGGGATTTGAAATATAATATGCTCTCTGCAAATGTATACTTTTCCCATATAGAGAGTATGCAACAACTGTTTTCGTGAATTTGTTTGGAAATCCTCGGGTTTTGTTCTGGTCATTCGGAATTGTCCCTCGGGGGCTGCGCCCCTCGGGACAATTCCTCAGACCAGAACAAAAACCTCTGATTTTAAAACAAATTCACGAAAACAGTTGTTACGCAGTCATTATTCTCTAATTATTCGCAACTACTATAGGTATTTAAAATGTTCATGCTAGTACTCTTTTATAAGCCAATCCACACTTTGAGATATACAATAATTGTATTCATGAATCTCAGGCTCGTGCTCAAACTAACTGGAACGCAATGTTTTAGTTGGTGTAATTTTAAGTTGGTGTAGTTTTTAGGGTTTTTGCATACATACACTGCCACGCAAAAGTAATTTGCTCACTGGAAACTTACAAGTTATCACTGTGTTGTCAACAAAGTATTATGCCATCAGATCCAATTACCATTTCATTGTGTTCATTGTACATTTTATACCAATAAATTCATGTTTCATATTAAGATTCATGATTTAAAAGCATTAAAATTCATGATTTTATCGAGCAAGTCAGAATTCCAATGCAAAATCGCCGTAGTAAATCCCCTCATGAATATATCAATTAGCTCATTATCGGCAGTTTAACGCTATGGGAATTTTCGACTGAGATCAACTGAGTATGAATACTGTACGGATTATTACAAAAGTTGTCTTCATGTTCAAATAGTGAAAGGAAAACACACAAACGAACAAACAAACAAACAAACAAACAATCGAACAAGTAACCAGGTCAATAAAGAAATAGAACCTCGGTAAGGGCCGCGGAAGGATGAAAGGAAATAATTAATTGCCGACACTTTGGAACCCGGTAGTATATTTTACGGAATAAATCGTATTGAAAACTGGAAACAATCGCAAACAATAGCTCATTCTTACGCTGCCCTTACTTGAATCCAAAGAAATAGCTGCAGATGTATAAGACTTGTCAATAAAGCAATTATAACATGATTGTGTTTAATATTGTAATATCAATTCAGCCTAAATGCTAAATAATGTATAGACTGATAAAATTAAAATGTAATCTTACCTTGCATAACATTGTCAGTGGCGTTCGTTTATTTTTACAATCCATACTTTCATCCACAGTAACTTTATCAAAGCTAAAGTTAATAAGTGACTGTCTCATAAACTAAGTGGTTACGGCCAATTATTAGAATCCGATCCGTCATGTCTGTATCACTACACGTATCGGTGTGTAGTGGTGAGGTAATCAGTTCCCTGTGGGTGTGCGGATACGCGCGTACAGTCTACTACGTTACTACGTAATGATAAACTATCACGCATGATGTAGATTAGAATGTCGTATTAATTATGATAAGATTCAATATGTAAAACTGTGAAATAAAGAGTTTAACGGGTTCGCCGTCGGACAAGTTTTTTGGTTTACTTTCAATGATAAAATCGGGGACGAAAGGTTGGATACCCGGGGTTGGATATTAACAGCAATTGGTGTATGAATGTGTATCCACACTTTACAGTCCAATACTTAAGTCACAGGAAACCTATTGTTTTAACTAAGGTACATTTGATGAAATTTTTTACGGGCATGTGTGGCGCAGTGGGTAGAGCACCGAACTCTTAATCTAAAGGTTGTGGGTTCGAGTCTCGCTGTGGTCAACATGTTGTGCTCTTGAGTGAGGCACTTTACCGCAATTACTCCTCTCTACCCAGGTGTATTTAAATGGGTACCGGCATTCTTCAGTGCTGGGAAGGTAGACTCGCGGTGCAGGAGGTGTAGCGAGCCCCACACAGCAATATTATAAAAAAGGAGTGAGTCTAGCCCTCGCTTTGAAAGAGAGATGTGCACTCCGCTCCTGGATTTACAGGATCGACCGCCTTTACCTTCACCTATATTTGATGCTTACAAAATAAAACAATTAAGAAATAATATATAAATTTAATAAATTTAAAAATGATTACAAACAAATAACAAACAAACAAATAACAAACAAATGATAACAATCAGATGATAACAAACAAATAACAACAAAACAGTATTTGCATCAAGACCCTCACTAAGATATATTTTAAGAACTATACACACCGTATATTGATATGATATAATAAATAACTGGTATAGAAATATTAAGATGGTTAAAAATGATAAAGGATTAGACTAATGCAATTGTGTCATGGTGATTAAACAATCAGAATATATCAAACAAACGACCAAGCAAAAGCACCTGCCAACCCACAGTCGAGCATCAATCCATATGAGGACAACATTATTTATGTCACCATACACATGATACATGTGAGAACAAAAGTATGTCATGTATATTGACGTCTAATGGAGTACAGGGCCATTATACACCCTTATGGGGGGGGGGGGGGGGGGGGGGGGGGGGGGACACATCTCCTATACTACGTTTTATATTACGTTTATATATTACGTTCCATATTACGTGTTTATGCATTACAAATTCGAGGACCTGACGAGTAGAGCCGGGCATGAGCGGATCCACTACTATACGGATGTTCACATGGTTATATATTCGGGGTATTGGGTAGGCACGATACCAGTGCTAGTTTTACATAATGGGAAGGGGGCGTTATTCCAAAAAGGAAAATACACAAAAAATATATTTTTACACAAAGGACCTTTTTCAGACTTGGGGGTGGGGGGGGGGGGGGGGGGGCATCATTTGAGTACATCTATTCATGATCCAGGGCTGAACTTAGTACCCGCCCGCATGCCCGTGGTGGGTAACTTTTCAAATATACACGCCCGGCTGGCCGGTAAGAATTTTGCTGTTGGTAATTGAAAATTACTTGTTTACAGTCGGGCTGGTAACTTTTACATGCTACCAGCCCGGCTGGCTGGTTGGAGAACAAATGAAGGTACACCCTGTATCACACCATGCCAAGAAATCTTGGGTATGAGGCAACAGCAGTTCAGCGAGTGTGATATATCAGTGACAGGTGCCATGGTTACTGGGAAAGTATGTTATATGGTCGGCACCAAGGGTACACAGTCAGTCTGTATCCTAAATCTGAGACTATTATACTGTTAAACCACTTAATTTCGCTAGCAATTTAATTTCGCTAGGAGTTCCAATTCGCTAAATTAAATTGCCACCAGTTATATTAATTATAATGGTTATATAAACTTAGTATATGAACATAGAAGATGGTACAAATCAGTGAAATTTAATTGCTGCAACAGGTTGGCCATATGATAATTCGCTAATTTATGTTTTCTTTGTAAATTTATAATTTGTGTTAACTTGAAAACATATAACTTGTCTAAACACCAAATCAATCAAACATTGGCAGCATTGACCGTTAAATGCCCTTCTGTAATGGATATGTTGACAGGATATTTACCCCTACAATTGTTGCGTTATTTTGTAGCGAGTTATAATAAAAAGCTACTTGACAAGTAGATTGCACTTGAGTTACCGAGCTTGTATTTGCTGACTGGTCACTGATGCAGTGATTATTTTCACAAATATATTCTGTTTTATGCATCTTATTTCATTGAATAGTTTGATCAATCGTTTGATTACCTTTCGCCCAAAATAAAAGGTTAATATCATAAACATCATATTAACTATAACTCCAACTATACATTCAACTATAAATGTGTTTCCATGCTCACCAGAATATAACTCTCACATCAGCTGAAGAGTGGTTATGATTGGCTGATTTGGCTCAAACAGAATTCGACCCAGAGCAGGCTCAGGTATGATCCCACAATACATTGCAAGTCAACAAAACACGTCAAAACACAAAGTTCTTCAACATATTTTTGACCGCATGATCGTCGCAGCATTGGATGTCAACCTAACACAGCACATAATCCATTTTGTGGGATTCCAATTGCCTTACTTTTCCTGAAAAGGGGTCGGGACTGACAAAAAATAAAAGGTTGTAACAGACAAATCACTACATAACACTTGCTGCTTTCTATTCGGAGCCAATTTTACCAGATGTAGGCTAACGAATCCAATATACTCGTGACACTGTGTTCACACGTCGTATAACAATGGTTAAAGCAACGACGACTTAACCTTTACATCACATCACCCAATCCAAATCCAACAATCTCATTGCACAATCACGGAAAGGTATAGGCTCTGAAAATTGCCGCGGTGGACCGGGTTCGAATCCTGGGGGCGACACACATCGATTTTCTGTCATGATTTACCCCGTGTTTCTGTCCTGTTAGCTTGATTTCCCGCCTGAATATGTTAGGGTTATTGACCTAATTTGTCATGTTTCTCTATTTATTGAATAGAAATTGAAACGATTTCAAATTCATCCTCAGCAGATACGTGCAGCATTTATAAAATTAAAACTGTTGTACGTTTTAAAAGTAACATCAAAGAAAATAATAATAGATTTTTGAAACAAAGACACTCCGAACTTTCTGAAACGAAAGTTTATTTAACTGTTATTACATAATAAATATAAGTACATAGTTACCTTATCATAATCATTGCTCGACAGTTGTCTTATGCTTGCCATAATATCCGATATTTGAAGTTAGAAATCAATTGGTAGTTTTAATTTAACACAATCTAATGACCAGGGTGATCTTGATTTGAAATCAAATGTGTCCAAGTCACATCAAAATGAGGCACTTGCCGGCTGTTGCTCCTGTTGCATTAATGTGTACAACACAAATCTCGGGGTTGGCATAGCCAAATAAATCCTTAATCACATCCAGAAATGTTCTAACAGTGTCCATCCCGATTTAGGTTATTAACTGAAGATTGTGATAATCCGGAATATACTATAAGATTGTTCCCTGGGATTATTTATATATACCGCGCGGATTTCAATGGAGAAGTAAAATGGTTTTCATTCCGGGTTTTGCGCGAGATACGACCCCTATAAGGTATTACGACACGCATACGCGCCGATGTAATAGTGTTTGATACTACATGTAGTTCCTAGTATAATTCATTACCCCGTGACCAATATAAACCAATCGCTGTTCGGCACCGCGGACGGGATTCCCCATCAAATATATTGGCTGGTGGCTGGTTTTAGATTGTAGTACTATTTGTAAATAATATAGACACAACGGAAATGATTGTAGTGATCACAAAATCCATAAACAATAAATACATTGGAACGGGGTTAACATGGTTAAGGCCTAAGCCCATACCCAGCCCGGGTGTTACCGTTCACATGCGCAGACCTTTATCATTCGTTTCAGATGTCCATAGTGATATATACTTGCATTATTGTGTGTGTTTGTTTTTGATTTTTGGTGGTAGGCGTAAATGTATACTTTAAATTACATGAGTCTTATTTATTCACAATGACTAGTTTATGTATCAACGTGATAATGAATTGCTTATTATATATGTCCAAGTGCTTTAGAGATCTCGATGGTAGGCACTATTAGTATAAGTTGGCATGGTTGGTGTAGATTTATGTCAGATGTCAAATAGTCTGATGAATTGCTCAGTGAGCATGAAACGTTACGAGTAATGTGTAAGAATAAAGCTTATTATACTTTACACCATGGATTTGTCAGAAGAAAAATCACTCGTAGTACTATATTATTATCTACTATCATTATACTACTATTATCATATGTGCTGAAACAATTATCGAGAATGTATTAGCAAGTACTAGATTATAATTCCTTTGATTTTGAATAGCGTACCTCATCAATGGCCTTTCAATCTATCCCTTTTATTAATCAATCATTTTTGACATCGCTGATGATCGTTTCCTTACACCGTTTTTACCCGAGTTGATCTAGTACGACGCAACAAACGAACTTAGATAATTCTGAAAATTAATGAGGAAAGTAAGGCAAATAGATAATGTATAGGTGATTTTCTAAGAACATGAAGACATTAAGAAAGCACCGGCGATGACACCGTCTCCTTTGACGGTGAGATATGCTACATCGATGAGCCAACGTGCGTCGGCGAAGTCTTTTGCTACTGCTCAAAACTAAACATTTTTATAATTATTAAGTATTTCCAATTCAGTTGGTATTTTTAATTCAGTTCAGTTCAATTTATTCACCACAAATGAGAAACACACAATGACTTTCCTCGGCGTGTCGGCGTGAAAGCATTGAGTTCGACCATTCTGACGAATGCGCTCCACAGGGTTTGACCCTGTTCAACTTAATAATTCTAATTTAAACTGCTTGATGTATGCCGATGACCTGGTTATTATTTCAGAAACTGCTAAAGGTTTACAATGTGCTCTTAATAGACTTCATGACTATTGTAAAAAATGGAAACTTATTGTAAACATTGATAAATCTAAAGTAATGATTTTTAATAAGAGTGGTCATATTCTAAATAACTGCAACTTTCAATATGGTGATATAACGCTCAAGATAACTGGAGAGTACAGTTATCTTGGTATTGTTTTTACACCCTCTGGCTCATTCACAAAATCTATGTTGAAACTGGTAGAAAAGGCTTCCAAAGCATTCTTTAAAATAAGAGAAAATCTATACAATACTTCTAGTAAATGTAGTTTAAAATTATTCCGTTCACTTATTCAACCTAGTATAGGCTATGGTTGTGAGATTTGGGCACCTTACATCCTAAAGAATTTAAATGATAAGAATTTTATCCACTTATGTGATAAACTTACTGGAGAAACCTTACATGTTAAAGTATGTAAACTTATTTTAGGTGTACATCGTAAAACTACAAACAATGCTGTTAGAGGTGATTTAGGTAGTTTTCCAATACTTATTATTTTGCTCAGTCTTTCTGTAAAATATTGGTGGCATCTCAATGATATGTGTATAAGAGATCAAACAAAAATGTTGGTTGTTGATGCCCTTGTAGATAATAGGAAACTTTATAATAACAGTAGACATATTTTCTCTTGGTCTCATGGTATTAAAAAAGTCCTTGATACTATTGAGAGGTCTGATATATGGGAGAAACCAAACACATGCTGTAAATCCAACATTTCAACAATTGTTACTTCTGGCCTCGAAGATATTTATAACACTCAGTGGAAAGATAGTATTACAAATTCACAACCAAAACTTAGAACATATTGGCAATTCAAAGATAGTTTTGCAAAAGAAAATTATGTTATTATGTTTAATCGTAGTTTTAGAGTAGCATTTAGTAAACTTAGAATTAGCTCTCACACCCTTATGGTTGAAAAAGGCCGTCATACTTCCCCTAAAACACCACTTGAAAATAGACTTTGTTTGTACAAAATGTGATCTTAATAACATTGAAGATGAATTCCATTTTATTATGGAATGCAGTCTCTACAATGATCATCGGACTAAATTATGTTCAGACTTAAAAGAAATTCTGTGTTTGGATAGCTTATCTGATTATAATAGGTTTATTTTAATTATGTGTGCTAATGATTATGATGTGCTCAAAATAGTTATTGACTATGTTAATATATGCTTCGCAACACGTAAGAGTAATTTGTAATATTTACTCACATGCATTATATCACTTTATTATATGAATGGTGCTTACATGTATTTTATTCTTGTTTATTATGTATCGTTACTTTGATTATACCATAATGTTTGGTGAATGTCAATAAAATATTCTATTCTATTCTATTCTATAACATGTATAATGATGTGCAGGGTGTACATAGTACCCGCCCGCACGCCAGAGGCGGGTACATTATACGCCGGGCGGGTAACTTTTAAAAAACAAATGCCCGGCTGGCCGGTAATAATGTTGGTAAATATTTTGTGGCCCACGGAAAAGAACAACCTTCTATCTCTGCTAGTGCTACATAAAATGTGTTAAATTCTATCGTAATAGTTCCTGTCCATGAAATATGTCACACCTAAATATTATTGCCAACATGTATTGAAATCAAGTATTACGTTACCTCATTTAAGAAAAGAGACATTGCTGCAATTAGAATAATTTGCCTTTAAATTAAAATCGATGATAGTACGTACAGGTTAATTTGTAAATTGTCCAACGAATGTTCAAACAGCACTTCTAAGTAACAATTTGACCCCTCTGATTGGAAAATAAAAATATCATTTTGCTGGATGTGTCCGGCGCTACCTTGTGTTTTCTCAATGTATCAACAACAAATCCCTTGGGACGATTACCAAGTACTACCACGATTGAGTTGTAATTAAAACTTGAGGCAATTCAGACAAATAAAAGCGACTAATTCAAAAGAGTATTTAGATTTTGAAATCTTAAAATTAATTCTTAACGCCCTCTATGTAAATGTGGTTCGCGTTATTTATCACGCGTGCTGCAGGGGGACAGCGTCTACGGTAAAATGTTGATCACGGCTCGATCAGCATTTTAGAATCGACGTTTGTTGTACAAAGAGGGCTGGGTTTTTTAAAATTCTTATAGGTGTAAGTTCATATGTGTGGAGATATGAGTTACATGTATGTCACCGATATGAGTTATGTCACCATATGAGTTATGTCACCGTTAAGTGTGATAACGCCCTCATCGTTCGACCAAGTGACTTCCGATTCGCCCATGACTAAATGTTAGATTTGAGATCCAAGATGGCTGAATAAACATAGCATCTCATCGTTTACCGAAATTATAATCTCTTAACATCACATTTCATCGTGTAATTCGCAACACATGTAATACAATTGTAAAATATACAAATCCCAGTTATTATCATAATTGAGGGCGAATCCTCCAACATATCTCTTCATGCCCCTTTAACACATATTTCTCCGATAACCAAATTCGCATTATAACGTTCAGATTCTGTGTGGTTTTCTCCAAGTGATTGAACGAGAAAACGTATTGCACTCTAAGTGTACGGTACTCCCAAATGAACATGACTAAAAAAATGATCAGAGAAAATGAGAAATTCACTGGTATGATGAGGATTATTATACTTTGAAGATTTTGAGTATGTCAATGAAGTAGAGCACGGATTCAGATGGCAGCGCACTATTATTATACGAAATTCAACAGGGATACTAGGCCTACCCATTAACAAGTCCGAAAGGATTACCCAAAAGTTCCCCTTCTTCTGGTTGCCCTTCTGGTTGCCCTTCTTCTGGTTCCCCTTCCCCTGGTTGAATGTGAGCAATTCCTTAAAGGGGCATTGAGAGATACGAATGGGAGTGCGCCCTCAATTATCCTGGAAATCAGTACTGTTGCATCAAAGTAATACTTAGGCATATACTAACTACCATCTGAAACAGTTTACCAACATTCGCCGTTTATCATAAAATTTCAAGATTTTCTTAGTTTCGATATGATCATATCGAAACTAGGTGCTGAATTCGGAAGTTATGCTATCGTTTTACACACGGACTTTCGCGGCAAATCTCAACCCGGAAGTGCCGTTATTTGCTTATTTGGATTTGGGCTATGTTGATGATTATCTTGACGTTCTTTGCTCATTTAGTATATCGATACATCTCTCAATGCCCCTTTAACCATTTAAAGCGTTAAGCGTCTCACCCAAAATCACCCCTTACTACGTCGTCTGGTCGCCACCTTCTAATACATGGTACATTATAGGCACAACTTATAACATTATAGGCACAACTTATAACGGCGCCCTTAATTATGATAAATGAGATTCTTTGTTGAATATCACTTTAGCGTGTCTATACTATGTATACCAGACAGCAGATCAGGCTGATCAGTTATGCTACAGTTGAAACTGCTGTAGGCCTACTTATTATTTCCTGCCACAGAACAATTGTGCAACTGGATACAGGTACAATGAGCAGACTGTGTCCCAGTCTACATATCTACTAATCCACTAGCCCGAGCAGTGACTGGGGTAGAGTAGATCAGTGACTATGGGGTAGATCAGTAATATCAGTGACAGTTGTAATATGACTGGCATACTAGGTATTGAACCCATAATAGCAACAAAAAAATAAGATGGAAATGATAATAGCAACAATTAAGATGGACATGACTAGCAAGAGAGAGACTTGAACAAGTCTACTGTATACCTGGGAATTCCCCCAATACGTCATTGTATTATTGTCGGTTTCCATTTTCTTAACCTTGTATGTAGGGCTAAAGTGCTGAACAAGCGTAGTATTAGAACCACTAATTAGGGTCTGCAACGCATGCGTATTTGACACCCTCAGTGTGACGTGTGCACTATCGAGATTCTCTTTCATAATATGATCGGATCTTTTGAACGGAGAGAGTGTATTCATCCGAACTACAACGAACTGAACAGTTTATATTTTTGAATCGATGAAGAACCGGATTTATCGTGAAATAACTATTCTGTTTGACGAAGAGGTTGGTCGATTCGAATTGTTAGTTATACATTGTAAATTCAACACAACTGTAACATTAATGCGGAAGTGATTTTGTTTTCAGCGGTAAGTCTGTATCTAGCGTTCCGTCTATGGAGTGTATTCAATGGTAATTCAACTCAACGCGTACGTTAATCATACTGTGATACAAGAATCTTAAAATCAAACTGAATCGTTTTATATTGTGATCATGGTGATATACGCTTAGTAATTAGCTGTGAAACAAGACTGGGTGTAATTAAATATGAAGCTTCATGATCAATACGCGTAAACTGAAAATCTTGAAACTGGAACATTTCGCTCGGTTTCGGTTGCGGATAACAACCAGGATCACGGACGTTGATGAAATCAGAGCATGAAGCTTCGTGATCAGAGTGACCAAGTTGTGGCGAAACATTTGAGCATTTGAGTACCTTAAGTCTTAATACAGTAGTTTTAGATTTACCTTTATACCCGGGTTACCACGAACGTTATTCTAATCGCAATGGCCCTATAGACTTTTTGAACGTACACGTACATGTACAAGTACATGTGCTCACAAAGAGTCGACCGTCTACAGTCAGTAAGATCGAATTAAAATATGCGTTTTTTAAATTCGTGTCCGACTATGGGGGCCGCCATTTTGTTTTAAAAGTATATTAGTGTCCCGGATGTACACAGTTAAGTATATAGCAATTACAGTTTTTTGGTTGCGGGGAAGTTCTATTAATTCGGGGGTATGTTAAAACTTGTAAATCCGATAGGTAAATGTATTTACTAACTTTTCACCGACGGCAAGACAAATCTATCGACGGAAAAAGGAGTAAAAAGTGACTTTAAACAAAATAAAAAATGGAACAAATTCGTTCGTGTAAGAGGTGGTTTTGTCATTTAAAATGACGTCATTTGTTTTTCGGGGCCAATTGAACGCACAAAATATCATCTGGAATCGAGTTTTAGTCAAATTTAGTTTATTTACTGATAAACTGGGCACTCCATTCAAGAAAAGGTAAAAACAGGCGTTATTAGCAACAACTATAATGACGTAATTTTAAAAATGGCGGCCTCCATGAATTCGCCACGCGAATTTAAAAATTCATATTTTTTTATTCGATCTTACTAACTAACTGGTCGAATGGATTAACCATGCATGAACACACTACGCCATTATTTAGTAACGCAATTGTATAGATCAAGGTCACGCATTGGGCTATTCCAGATAATAATATGTGCACACCCCCTAGAGGGGTTCGGAGTAGGTTCGGATTTCCGCACTTTTTAGGTTCGAATGATCATCGGAAATCCAGAATTTTTCTTTTCCAACTATCACTGCACTTGTTTTTTGTTGTTGTTTTTTTGCCATATATTATTGTTATGGGGGAAGGTAAAACAAAATGTAAATGTTTTTTGCGCTAGCTTTTCCCCTAAACTTGTCTACTCTCATTGTTTCCTACCGCAACAGCTGTTTCCGCAACATTCCGAATACTAGAACTATAACTACACGTATATAGGCCTTAGTATTAAAGATGTGTGTGCGTGTTGCGTGTTGGAGAGGACGGGAAATCATATAAATAATCGCGTTCGTCGACGAAGATAGATGACATTTTTGGGACACTGCCCCCACCCGCCCCCTACCAAAGAAAATGACCGCCCCTGTAACTAAAAAAATAAATAATAAATATTATTATTATCATTTTATTATTCGTAGCTTTCAAGATTGATGATAAATAGAACTGAAATGTCGGATCAACACGACGGGTTATCGATAGATGCTAATTCTCCACCGAGTCCACCTCCTTCCGAGAACCGACCTGGAACCAGCCAGGGTCCATCAGCGGTCAAGAATATCCAAAAGAAGAGGACAAGTTCAGATCAGGGAAATAATCCAAAGAAGAGAACAAACTCTGATCGTGGACTTGTGGATCCGGTGTGCTGTCTAAGAAATAACTGTTTCAGAAAAATCAGCGACGAGACAAGAACGCGACTCAGGAGAGAATATAAAGAACAGCTTGAAATCAGTACCAAAAGAGGTCGTACCTTCATCAGAAAGTTTATGTTACATGGCCCAGTGAAGAGTCGTCGTGGTCATAGCAACCGAAGGAATGCAACGTATCAGTATCGCATTCCTAATGGAGATGAAGAGGATTTAGAAGTGTGTATGAATGCATTTTTGCTCGTATTTGATATTAAGGAAAGAGCATTGCGAAATGCTAGGAATGAAACTGGTAAGTACAATAAGTGTGTGTTCGGTAAGTTTCACTTAAAAATGAATTGGACTAGATGTTATAATAATCGTATGAATCGATATTTAAAGGTGTATGTTCCGTTCGCTTTTTTGTCTATGATTTTCTTTTTCACATCATGATATTTTGATATCAGAAGAATCCCCATTATGTTTCTTATCTAATGTCATTAAAATCTTAGGGGACAGAAATGTTCCATTAAGAAATTAATATAGGCTAAACTGTGGTTTACTGCCAAAGGTGGTCGACCACCAGCCAGAGTGTATACTATTCAATGGGCAAACTTCTTGTGACCTTGTGAACCATTGGAGTTATGCAACTCAAACTTTAGAATGTAACAATTTTAAGGATGACCTTTCATGTAAAATTGAAAACATCAAGTTGATAATCGGGCCAGCAATCAGAACATCTACATTTAATGTGATATGAGCATTTCTGGCAGCTCGTTCCCAGTACATTTGTAGAGAAGTTTCTCTTTATAGCTGACAATCAATTTAAAAATAAGTTTTCACAAATAAAGTCTAATTCAAATGAAAAATATTTTAATCTGCATAATCCATTTCAAAATATAAAGGGCAAAGTTCATCAGTTATCAAAATTGATTTTTATATTGAATTGAATATACAAACAAACATCAATGGTACACATTTGTGATCTGTAATATTTTCCCTAGATACGCCAGTCGAATTTAATTTTGTTGGGTGTAAATGTGAGCGGAAAATGTGAGCGACACGCCCTGGATTAACTAATACAAATATCATGATATTACTATAAAGCGATACACAATGGGGTATTAATAGTTAGATTATGGGAATTACCAGATTGCGCAAGTTTGCTATGACGCTGTCGCTGCACAATCCGGGTTCTCCCCCAGGTTTGATTCAGTCCGTGTTATTAATATGAACGGCCTGAACTTCGGGAACATAGACTGGAGTTCAGGCTAATTAACGCAAATGCATGACATGTAGTCCGCTCGTTGGTTTCTTTTTCTCGGATTTGCGGGCTGTGGTCAAGTCTATCTATTGCTGGGTTTTTTTTTGCCTCCGCCCGCACGCGTGCGCACTGGTCCAGCTGTAGCACGCTGTAGCATGATTTAGGGGAAATTACAAATGTGAGGTTTTGATTCATCACAATTTTCATCACAATTTTTCATCACAAAAACGCCCTCATTCAAAAAATCGCCTCACTTTTTTTGAGTTCTTATGTATTTTATTATTTTTGTGATGAAAATTTGTGATGTTTCAAAATCTCACTTCGAAATTTCTATTTCTTATGTATAATATTATATTGTGATGAAATGTTGTGATGTTTCAAAATATCGCTTCACTTTTTTTTGAGTTCTTATGTATTTTATTATTTTTGTGATGAACATCTGTGATGTTTCAAAATCTCACTTCGAAATTTCTATTACTTATGTATACCGGTAATATTATATTGTGATGAAATGTTGTGATGTTTCAAAATATCGCTTCACTTTTTTTGAGTTCTTATGTATTTTATTATTTGTGTGAGGAAAATTTGTGATGTTTCAAAATATCACTTCGAAATCCTCGACGGCGAACCTGTTTAAAAATATTTATAATTTGTTTAATACCCGTCGTATATGCCTATTATTTCTATATATTTTCCCTCTACAGGGAGGACGGCACTTGATTATTACACTTGTATAGGCCCGAGCTACACCGGGTAATACTTGTGGCAGGAGACTGGGAAACGAGATCGCTTAGGTTTGAATTTCAGATGCTTTCCCATGCGAGGTCTTGTAGCCCAATGGATAAGGCACTTGCCAAGTAAGCAAGAGGTCCTAGGTTCGATTCCTGGGCGAGATCGTTTTCCCATAATTGTCTCTTTTCTATCCTCGACGGCGAACCTGTTTAAAAATATTTATAATTTGTTTAATACCCGTCGTATATGGTCGAATCCAACGAAAAGTGTACACGTGATGTTCAGGCCTATAATAAAATAATCTGTATCTTGACAATTTTATTTTTGTGTTATACGTATCCGCCTCGATGAGACGGTTCGCGCCATATATAACATGACTAACCTACATGCACATTTGGGCGTATACGAGCAAAACCTGCTATTTTTTACCCTTTTTACAAAATAGCTGTTAAGGTTTTTTGTCAGACATATAACCGTTTAGATGAAAACGAGCTTAAGTGGAAATAATTTTGCATGTTTGATTGATGGATATCTCAAGAATGCCTCTTTTAAATTTTGTTACTTTTGATCAATCCCCTGAATTGTTGTGATTTTTTCGCTGTGGTAAGTTTTGACGTTACCTACAAATACATGTTTTGTTAAATCTCACGTTCGGGGAAGAATTCGCACGAGGTAGAGTAATTTGTGCTGTAAGGAAGCCTAAATATGTTAAATACTTAAAATGCATTGTCCTCATTCAAGTCGATTTTTTGATAAAGCTGTTAGAAATTTTAAAAGCGGAAACGATCGGTTTGGTAAAAAAAATGCATTACCTCCGAATACCTATTTAAAACACTGCCCTTTTAATATAAACGCAAATTAGTGAATGTTATCAATAGAATAAGCGAAGTATGATACAATGTACATGAGTGCCAAGTTTTATCATTTTGAAGGCAACATTTTTTGAAATATCAGCAATAAAAGGCTGTATTCGTAGGCAAATTTGAAATATGAACTGTTACCTTCAAATACAAATAACGATACCGTGGTACTTCCCTCTGTTGTTACATACTTGTATTGACTGGAATAAAGTAGAAATGTGCGCTGCGTTCGGCAAGCAACGGAGAAGTTTTCCATCAATCTTTCAGCTTTTGTAAGTAACTATTAACAAAATTCTGTAGTTTGTGTACAAGTGCATTAATAATATGTTGTTGTCTTAAAGGTAGATTGTGTATAGCCTCCCTCTGTCTCAATCTTATTACTCCTATTATTGTAGTTTTATATGCTATTCACGTAAAGACATCCTCTGACAGTTGATTTAAATCGCAATAGGGGTGATTAATATTTAAATAAATATTTAGTAACAGCATCTCGTGCATGACTTCATGTTGTATTCGGAGGTAACATGTATATGTAGGCAACATTCAATAATATACACGGTGCATATTGGCCCTAAACTATTTTATTTTACATAAAAGCAGTGCGCAATCATATAATCTGACTGGATATATTATTATATTTATATTTGGAGGGGAAAACATAATATTTCCTTATTAAACGAAAATGGGAGGTGTTGATTCAAATAAAATGCATGGTGTAATCACACTGTTTTTGCCGAGAACATATTTTTTGTTGGTGTTAGAGTGAATGAATGATATTTCTATCCATAGATTACACGTAGATCGTCTTAAAATGGGTACATTTAGTCATAACATCCATGAAATTTCGGTTTCATAATCAATATTTTCATATTCCATTTTGTATTCGTAGGTAACTTATATATTAGTTAATGAGCATGGTACAATTCCTGTATTGTTTGTCGCTTTCATTTGCACCTAATATTATGTAAATATCAAGTAGGAATGTATAAGACGGGAATAATATGGTTTGGTGCGTAATATTGTTTTAAACCAGCTTGTCGATATGATGTATGCGTAGTTAACCAATTTCCCCTGGAATTGCAGAGCAGTGACTACTGAGGTACATAATATTGGTCATTATATTGTAGTTGTATTTGAAAATGGAATTCATGTGTAACAAATATAAAATAACTTCATTTTTGCTGTCGGGTAGGTTGTGTAATGTCACCGAAACGTATTTTAAGTTAACAAGAAATTAAGTAATTAAACCTTTTCCTTTATTTTTAAAGGTGAGGGGGGGGGGGGGGGGGGGGGTCAAGGATAGGCCTAACTTATTTCCGTCTCAAATCAAAAATTGCTCATGAATAATGCTTCCGACATTTAATAATTAGTGAAATTGAACTAAGCAGGGATTGATTTTAAAAGAAAATCGTAATAAAAGGCACACGTCCGACAACATCTCTATCGAGGAAAATCTTATTAGATTGTGGTGAAATAAAACAACATTGAATTTCTAAACATAAAATTCCTATTTTGTCTACATCTGAAAAAATATATTATATTGGTGATTATATGTCAAACGGAATCTTCCTCCGGTTGAAACTCGATAAAAACTGACTATGTACATTTAGAATGATACAAATTCCAAACTAGGAAATTATATCATTTTTTATCTTTTATTGTTTATTACTATCATAACTTTCACCATTCACATAGTTTCATTGTATTATCGTTACATGTATAACACATATTTTTCAAATTTTACATAGTTTCATCATGTTTACATTTCATATCATATGCTTTTCATCATGTTTACATCATTGCATAGCATTACGTATATCATGTATAGCATATTTTCATGAGCTTTTCAGCAAGTGTTTACATTTTCATATGCATTTTTGGCATGTTTACAATCATGTTCATTGCATGTCATTACATAACATTTTCATATGTTTTTCAGCCTGTTTACATTGCAAATCATATAACCAAATTGTCATATGCTTTTCAGCATGTTTACACGTTTTCATTTGCTTTTCAGCATGTTTACATTCACATGATTTTCATTGTTACATTTCATATCATTGTATATCATATGCTTTACGCATGTTTACACATTTTCATATGTTTTTCGGCATGTTTACATTCATGTTCACATATATACTTTTTATGGTTACATATTATATCAATTACATGTATAACACATTTTCATATGCTTTTCATCATGTTTACATTGCATATCATTACATAACACGTTTTTTATGCTTTTCATTCATTACATGTTCACATATTTTTTTATTTTTTTTTACATTTCATTGCTTTTCATTACATTTTCATATGCTTTTCAGCATGTTTATTTCAGAGTTTTCTAATTTTAAGTTAATTATAAACACATACGAGAGGTATTAATGCTAATGCTGAATTCCAACATTTATGTCAGTCGTCTTACTCTGAGCTCATGTAATAATAACACAACTACATTTGGGTGCTTTCCGTATTTAAACTTGCTAATGCACATTTTGGCCACAGAAATAATCGTATTGCTTACATTATTACATTTCTTGTTATCCTTAAAATAACCAAAAAGAATATCTGTCACAGACACTTTTACTTTTTTTCCTGTTACGTCAGAGAGTATTGTATCAATTTCTAACCATACTTTTCTTACATTCTTGCAATGAAAGAAAAAATGTTCCAGATACTCCTTTTCGTTACATGTTTCACATAAATCATTGTTCGCTTTACCCATTGTAAGTAGTAATATTCTAGTCGGATAAATATTGCAAAGTATTTTCCAATTCATGGTTACAAGTTTGGCTTCTTTTATTGAACATGTTGCATTTCTCCATATATCACTCCACTGAAAAACATAGTTGGGGAATTTTGTCTCCCAAAAACGTTCACTTATTGGTCTAACTGTTATTTTTGATGTCAATATGTTACGCACAGTTTTAGAATCACATTTTGCTATTGGCAGGAAAGCAGAATTAATCATAAGAAATAGGAAATTATATCTTAATTCTAATCTGACAACTGAATGTATTGCTGAAAGTTGTGTGTGCTTTATTCCGTTGTGGACTGAAAGGCAAAATATTTGAATGTTCTAGACTTTGAACATGTTCGGCTCATATTAAACTTATATATTATATAAGGTCTGATATGAAATTATTTCAAAGTATGTATATTAAATGAATCAAAAAGCGATCTGGCTTTCGTGTTTAAAACAGCTATTCAAAATGATAACTTTCACTTGCCTCCTTTATTTAGAACAAATTGAGGAAGGCAATTGTTTTATTGCTTAAAACAGATAACTTGACATTCAAGACTATGAGTTACAGGCAAATCAAACTATTTGCTTAAAGGAAACCGCTCGCTTTCTAATTAAAGATGGCTCGGTGAACTATTCAATAGTTGATTCAGTCCAATATTTTGGATTCACACGGAAACTGAAACGTTCATTCTTAACATTCTAGAATGTCCTATATAATAAACAAAGAGTAATTATGTTCTATTAGATATAATTCATCCTCGCGACATGTGAGACCTGAAGAACTAACTACACACAGAATACAACAAGAACCACTAAACTTGTTAAGTAGAGATTACAAGGCTGAATGATCAAATGTGTCTACATGTATACATTGCTTAATTTTTGTCATGTTTAGTTTTAATGATGAATATGCTTTTTACCAAATTAGATCAGTAATAATATTATTATTACTAGCGAGTTAATTGATTGTTTAACTATACCTTTACGAAATTTTAACCCAGTACGATATGTATGTTGTCATCATCCTGCCTTAAATCAGATATTAAATATGCTTACACACTTCTTAATGTTTTGTAGAAGTTAAACGCACGTTCTTAATAATTGAAAAGTCAAGCAAGAAATACACTAACAAAATTAGATGATTAGATACGTATAGCATAATAAAACATTTCAGCCATAATTATCATGTGTAAAAGGTTAATTCTATTCAATATGCCTTAACCAAATTAGGGGATCAAGAATAATAACAGTATATGTCTATCACTAGTGAGGTTATTGATGCTTAGGGTGTTTTCTTTTATATCTTAGAAATAGGAACATGGTTTTATATTATTTTAATGTTTATTTGGTTAATCTTGCTGTTCTATTCAAATGTTGAATATTACGCAATTCTGATTGTTTTGTAAAAGCAGCGCTGAGCGCACATTTTAAAATATACTGATAATGTCAAGTAAGACACCATTTTGATACGACATTCCCCCTCACACGCGATTCAGGACATAAAACTACGTCGAGTACAAGTTTGCCCTTAAACCTATGTTAAATCAACGAATCCAACTGTTCTTAATCAACGAAGTTGAAGTTGAGAACAAATGTGTTACCTACGAATACTTTGATTATTGCAATGTAGGCTACCGTGTTTTAAGTCTTAACATGTTTTTCTCTTATAGGAATGCTTAAAAAATGTTGCCTGACATATTGTTTTTAATACCATTCAAAATTACAACTAACAGTTATATATTGTATATTTTTTCAACATTAAATAACAATTCTAGTATCTTTTAAAAGTAAACTCCTGGGAATATGTTCATACTATTAGGATTTAAACATGTTTTAACATGTTTATTTAAAAAATATTTTGTTGTTGTTAACAACCCTGCATGATCATTTCACCCCAAAATGTAACATAGATTAAGTAGAACATTAATTTATTACAGTTTTACTTCTCTTACCTACGTATAAATTAACTGTTACCTTCGAATACCAAATGTCCACATTCCTCTATGTACTTAGGTTTTGGTCTTAGGGTTTTAAAATTCTAAATATTACAGAAAGGGTCATTCCCCCTCTTTGAGGTACAATAAAACAAATGTTCATTAAAATCGTATTGGTGAAAGTACACAAAGTGACTCAACCTCATGTTTCAAATTATTGAGAGCGTGAAAATGCTACCTAACTGTGTGAATCTAAAATGTAAAACAAAATGAGTACCTGGACAAATATGATCACTTTCTATCAGCATTAACATCTTCTGAATACAAAACAATCACAAATTTGAATGAAATATGTAAATAGGTGGAATAATCATCACTTAAGGGGGCTGTGCACCTTCAGGTACAGCCTCCGTAAAACTGCCGTAACTTCTTTATTATTCATTAAATCTATATAAAAGTATACATTTTCTTGCAGAAAAGGGTTCAATGAATCCAACCATGATCATGAAATAGACCATTTTGGGAGAAAATTATAAAAAACACGTTTTTTGACCCATTTTAGGTTTGAAAAAGATAACTCAAAATACATTTTGTTAAATTTTATCATACTAGTTTAATTATATTCCTCATGCAATTCCCTAGGAATCGTTTTTTTCTTTTAATTTTTACTTTATTATTTTTTGAATTATCGAACAAAAAGTGCCAAAAAATATGATTTTTTACCAAAAAACGTGATTTTCACGATTTTGGAGGTTAAAAAACAGGTTTTTTGGCACTTTTTGGTCTGTAATTCAAAAAATAATAAAGTAAAAATTAAAAAAAAAAAACGATTCCTAGGGAATTGCATGAGGAATATAATAAAACTAGTATGACAAAATTTAACAAAATATATTTTGAGTTATCTTTTCCAAACTTAAAATGGGTCAAAAAACATGTTTTTTATAATTTTCTCCAAAATGGTCAATTTCATGATCATAGTTGGATTCATTGAACCCTTTCCTGCAAAAAAATGTATACTTTTATTAAGATTAAATGAATAATGAAGAAGTTACGGCAGTTTTACGGAGGCTATGCGAAGGTGCACATCCCCCTTAATCAAAATATAGTACTTGTATTTGTAGGTAACATTGAGAAGTGTACCTTCAACTTCATCATTCCGCCACGTGGTCAATTGGAGAGATTAGTGATGGCACTTTTTCCATACAAGCTTGATATGTTGACTTTGAGTGGGGAAAAGGAATGAGAGATCAAAGCATTTTGAAACTGGACCCTAAAAATCTAGCCGTGGACACTTTTCGTTGGATTCGACCATATGCCTATTATTTCTATGTATTTTTCCTCTACAGGGAGGACGGCACTTGATTATTACACTTGTATAGGCCCGAGCTACTCCGGGTAATACTTGTGGCAGGAGACTGGGAAACGAGATCGCTAAGGTTTAAATTTCAGATTATTTACCATGCGAGGTCTTGTGGCCCAATAGATAAGGCACTTGCCAATTAAGCAAGAGGTCCTGGGTTCGATTCCCGGGAGATCGTTTTCCCATATTGTCTCTTTTTTATCCTCGATGGCGAACCTGTTTAATTTTTTTCATAATTTGTTTAATACCCGTCGTATTTGCCTATTATTTCTATGTATTTTCCCTCTACAGGGAGGACGGCACTTGATTATTTCACTTGTATAGGCCCGAGCTACTCCGGGTAATACTTGTGGCAGGAGACTGGGAAACGAGATCGCTTAGGTTTGAAATTCCGATGCTTTACCATGCGAGGTCTTGTGACCCAATGGATAAGGCACTTGCCAAGTAAGCAAGAGGTCCTGGGTTTGATTCCCGGCGAGATCGTTTTCCCATAATTGTCTCTTTTCTATCCTCGACGGCGAACCTGTTTAAAAATATTTATAATTTGTTTAATACCGTCGTATATGCCTATTATTTCTATGTATTATTTTATATTGTGATCAAAATTTGTGTTGTTTCAAATTTTATTTTATTATTTTTGTGATAAAAATGTGTGATGTTACAAAATCTCACTTCGAAATTTCTATTTCTTATGTTTAATATTATATTGTGATGAAATCTTGTGATGTTTCAAAATATCGCTTCATTTTTTTGGGGGTTCTCTATGTATTTTATTATATTGCGATGAAATGTTGTGACGTTTCAATATCTCACTTTGAATTTTTCTATTTGTTATGTATAATATTATACTGTGATGAAATGCTATGATGTTTCAAAATATCGCTTCGCTTTTTTGAGTTCTTATTTACTTCATTATTTTTGTGATGAAAATGTGTTATGTTTCAAAATCTCACTTCGAAATTTCTATTTGGTATGTATAATATTATATTATAATGAAATTTTGTGATGTTTCAAAATATCACCTCACTTTTTTTTTGAGTTCTTATGTACTTTATTATTGTGTGATGAAAATGTGTGATGTTTCAAATCTCACTTTGAATTTTTCTATTTCTTATTGTGATGAAATGTTGTAATGTTTCAATAAATCCCCTCACTTTTTATTTGAGTTCTTATGTATTTTATTATTTTGTGATGAAAATTTGTGATGTTTCAACAAATCGCTTTTTTATAGTTCTTTTGTACTTTATTTTGTGATGAAAATTTGTGATGTTTCAAAATCTCACTTTGAATTTTTCTATTTCTTATGTATTACATTATATTGTGATGAAATGCTGTGATGTTTCAAAATATTGCTTCACTTTTTATTTGAGTCCTTATGTATTTTATTATTTTGTGATGAAAATTTGTGATGTTTCAAAATCTCACTTTGAAATTTCTATTTCTTATGTATAATATTATATCGTGATGAAATGTTGTGATGTTTCAAAATATCGCTTCACTTTTTTTTTGAGTCCTTATGTATTTTATTATTTTGTGATGAAAATGTGTGATGTTTCAAATACTCACTTTGAAATTTTCTTTTTCCTTATTTTTTTTTTTTTTGTTTGTAATTAAACGTGAGATTTAAACAAATGTTTTACTTTTTATTTGATTTCTTATGAAATTCATTTTTGTGATGAATCGAGTAAAGTTTTAATATCTCGCTTTTATTTTTTCTCTATATATCTTTTATTTTATTATCATGTGTATACCACTCCACCATGGTTTGGGTCATTCGGTGTATTTACTTTTCGCTCGTTGGTTTTATTGACATAAATCCTTATAGACAACAATTTACAATTTACAAAGGAAATGGGCGGAGTAGTTTTTTCGAGATCTGTCACCTTAAACGATCCATAAGGGTGAGAATCAATTACCTCATTCATGGTGCCTGGTACTGACATGATTTTATAATGACATTTCTATTTCTTATGTATTTTATTATGTTGTTATGAAATTGAGGGATGTTTCAAAAAATTGGTTTGCATATTTTTAATAGGTATGTAATTGTTTTTAGATGAGATTTTGTTTAAAGTTTCAAAAACACTTTTGAAATGTTGTTATGAAATGTTGTGAGGTTTATAATACATCAGCCCTATTATACATACACTTTGAATTTGTTTCGATTTGTATATTTTTGTGATGTTTTAAGTCCTTGTTTTAAAAGTTCTATTTCTGATGTAGTTTGCACGATGTTTTTTATTCATGTGAATTCTCGGCTGTCGTCACGATGAATGTGATGAATGAGCATGACACCTACAAATAAGTTTCCGAATTTTTCTCCCCTAAATCGTTCTATTCCTACCCGATGGCCTAAATCACACGTCCCATAATCGCTTGCGCTCACACTCGGCCAAACCGAAATCATCCCCTGCATCCCCAACGGATTTTAAGTCGGTATAATTATTTTGAAGTTTGTTCATTAACCATTATTTACTAGTTAAACCCTCATGGCCGACAAAATCCGTGTGGTTTTTGCTTAGTTTTATAGTTTTTACGAAATGTTAATTTGTATTTTATACCGGAATGTAGTCCCCGAACCAGGGTTTACGATGTTACCAAACTTATGCCACAGGCGCATGGCTGTGCGTCATTTTGCGTGATGCGAGACGGGTGGACCATGTCAATAATAAAGTTTAGTGGGCGCCTTTTGGCTCACCATTCATAGCAACACTGCTCACTTGAACCGAACGTATAAAGTTTGAACCGAAGGTAAAGGGATAGTCATGGCAATAATATATAATACCTGACGATATTCTGTCCTTATATATCATAGTTTTATGATCCTTATATCATAGTTTTATGATTTACTGGGTAAATAACACCATTAAAATAAGTATTAGGTATTTATTAATTTTTCGCCTCTTAAATCAATATCTGTCGTGATGGCGCAGCTTTCTAAACCCTTCGTATTATTAGAATGATTTCTCTATTAGAATTATTTTCCGTGATATCGAATCTCTTAGTCTAGGGTCACCTTTTCTTTCGTCTTTTATTTTTGTAACAAATTACGTTGTTTAATGAGTAAACATTTTTCTTTTGTCTTTATTTTTGTAACAAATGACGTTGTTTTATGAGTTCATATAATTTGAGTCTAGGGACTTTTGGAAGGATATTAAATATAATTTCCTGAATTGAATTAAATCTCTTTTTCACTCATTGATCGTAGATGTTGTTTTGTGAGTTTGTGATTTTTGTTGGATATATGAGATGAGCAGACTGCTATGGTGGTGTGATTTGTTATATGCATGGTAGTACACTTGGAGAGCTAAAAACATACATTAGCATTTGCCTATTCGCATTACTAATTAGGCCTATACTAATTAGGCCGTTTTTATTTTTTATATTTTTTAATTAGGACATAATTATACAAATGGGATTTATCCTAACCTAACGTACGTTTTAGCTCTCCAAGTGTAGGCCTTCTACCATATACCAAGTATCAACACCATATCTCATTCTATCTATCCATAAACTTTAATTTGGAAAGTGTTATGCTTTCTTAATTAGAAATTATCTGGCAGCTGGAATTGAAAAAATCAATCAAATTAAAAGAAAGGTGTTGCCAGATATATTGGTTTCATGCTCCTTTGATAACATAATAGCTCCGCAACTGAATGTCATACGATCATAAAGTTTTGATCTAGCCAATAGAGCCATCGTAAACACAACATAACATGTATTTTGTAGTTGTGGATGTCTTGGTTAAATAAACAAAATGTTGACAAGAATTCTTAAATTTGAAGCAGATTTATGAATTAGACAACTTTTGACTGGAAATGCGGTTAAGATAGGCCTAGATATTTTCTGATGAGTCAAACTTCAGAAAAAGAGAGGACACATCTGAAAAAGATAATTGAATGGCTTAGAGAGTAGAGTGATACAAGAATATTTTATAGCGAGTGCAATATATTCTTGTATCACCCGAAAATAAGACATTCAATAATATTTATATTATTTATATAACAGACTGTTTGATAACAACTAAAAGTCACATCGAACTGACCCTCTCTGCGCATACACACTCACGCGCACATCTACTGCGCCGCACAAAACAATATTGGACGGCAGTATCTTTTGAATATTGGACGCACATCCGGGAAGGCCCATATAAATAATAATACATACTATTGCATTAATGGGTGGCACACTGCGTTATTGGCAAATGATCAACCGAAAAGTAACTAAAGCACCTTATTTACTTAACAGATGGTTTACCGATACTACAGCAGATTCAAGCCAAGAGTGACGTAGATTCCGCTGAAGACACGAACCAACAAGGAATAAGCTGCTCGTGTATCAACGCGAAGTCAATGTGTTTCCATTCGAATTCCGGTGAGTTCATCTTATAAAATGTTCATATCATCCATTATCATCCAAACAAGACCCACATTCATAATGACCATGCTATATTTCCATTTATTATTCGATATGTGCTATCGTTATTAATAAGTATTGTTGGTTAACCACGGTTTCGTTCGACATTCCATACATGTATAATAATAAATCAATTTAACATCTGCAATTTGTAGTTTTTACTTATGAAGCTGACAAATTACCCATGTGTAAATGATGTCTTTTTTTACATTCATTTATAGTTCAAACTCTGGATGAGTTCAAGGTGTTGACTGACTGGAATATGTATCAGATACACAACAGGACCCTTACAATTTTATTTGATCAGGGCTTCGATGGAATGCTATCGCTACAGTCCATATTGGAAGATGATCTCACAATTTTCAGAGAAAATAAAGATCCAGTGAAAATGATTAAAATGGCTCAATTGACCATGTTAAGACGCTTTGTGCAATGTCTCAACTGTGCACATCATAAACCGCACTGCAAGGAACAAGACCAATCCGAGAATATGGAAGCCACCGGTCTTTCAGTTATCGTCAACCATCAGTCTTCGGTAGGCCGTGACATACAAACATCTACATCTACCGTTGAACATCTACACTCAGGTAATGAAGTAGTCAGGTAATGAAAGCCAAGCGTTTTGTCTTTCAACATGTATATTTAAGTTACACTAAATTGTAGAACCTCTTGGTCAATAAGTTGGGTTAACATGTGCACAGTTCTTTTTGGGACACCCTGTATTAAAACTTATTTCCGTCATTGAAGGAGGGTTTTTGATTTGATTTTTTTGAATTTTGTGAGTGTTGTAATTATTGAACTATTAATCAAATGCATATAAAAGTATACATTTTTGAAAAGGAAATGGATCAGAGAATCCAAAATTGGCGTCAATCTTGACCAAATATCTTCTTTAATCTCTGAGTATTTTAATGATTGTCTTTTTGTACCGATTCTATATCAGGAGGATCTGCGTCACTTCCAACTTCGACATCGACATTGTCCTCACCTGTCACTCTACCTGCACCACGTACATCAGTCAGCGAGAGTGTACCACAGTCTTCAACACCACCCTCAACGGCAGACTATGCCGATGGAGGCTCTGCCCTAGGTGCTGCTGATGTATCTGTTCATGTAGTACATCACGCAAATCTCCCGTCCGAATCAGCATATTTCCAGTCGAATCCAGGCACAAATTTACCTGCACACTATAACGATGGTGCGTCCACATCACAACAACTAGCGCATGTTGAACCGCCTCGTATTAGATTAGCTACAGAAGAAGTTGTGAATCCCCCATCGACATCTTCGCTATCTTCATTTGACCTTGCACCATCAGGTTATTTAGGAAATGCCCAAGAGGAAATGCAGATACAAATGCTTCATAAACGTGAGTTACAGTAATTCATAATTCTAATTGTAGTAGAGTTGAGATTCAACACAAGTGTTTTCGGAAATGTCATTGTATAAATGTTTAATGAAACAGAACATGTTGTATGTTGTGTATGTAAGACCATTTCCCCCTGGTATTTACGCTCGTATCCAGTATGTACCTCGAAATACAAATGTAAGAATGTCGAAACAGTATAATATCACAAACACTGTGTATGAAATAGTGTGTATGAATTAAGTTTCTGTGAAATATTTCCAATTATGAGAGTTCGGCTCATGCCCGATCTGACCTCATTTGAAGAGTGAAGATCTAATTCAGGATAACAAATACATGTACTAGTATATCCATTGATTTTGCCGATTTGGGTCAAATTTAACGGACAAAATGTTCAAATTAAACTTCGTGGTATGTTGCATCGTATAGGAGCAACACATGCAACAATGACCCGATCGATCAGTACAAAAACCTCTCGGATGGTTAACCACTTCTTGAGAGAAACCACCTATAACTTCTAACTAAAGAAAACATCTCTCAACTTTAGTTTGTCATTCCTTATGTTCTAAAACTCTCAATTTATCCATACAACAGAAGTCCAGCAATGGTTTCACTGTCCAACATGTGGCAATCGAAGCAGAACAGCAGATGAAGCTAAGAAGTGTGACCAAAGACATGTCGAACTTCTACAAGGTTGGTAACATTCGGTACTATTTTGATTTGATTTCTGGCCACGTGTTTTGAATCAAGACCCCTGAGCAACATGTTGTATGTTGTGTATGTAAGGTCTTTACGACTACCATTTTCCCCTGGTATTTACGCTCGTATCCAGTACCTCGAAATACAAAATGTAAAAATGTCGAAACAGGATATCACAAACATTGTGTAGGAAATAGTGTGTATGAATTAAGTTTCTGTGAAATATTTCCTTTCCAATTATGAGCGTTCAGTCCATGCCCGATCTGACCTCATTTGAAGAGTGAAGATCTAATTCAGGATAACAAATTCATGTACTAGTATATCCATTGATTTTGCCGATTTGGGTCAAATTTAACGGACAAAATGTTCAAAATAAACTTCGTGGTATGTTGCATCGTATAGGAGCAACACATGCAACAATGAATGACCCGATCGATCAGTACAAAAACCTCTCGGATGGTTAACTGTTCTTGAGAGAAATCACCTATAGCTTCTAACTAAAGACAACATCTCTCAACTTTAGTTTGTCATTCCTTATGTTCTAAAACTCTCAATTTATCCATACAACAGAAGTCCAGAAATGGTTTTTCTGTCCAACATGTGGCAATCGAAGCAGAACAGCAGATGGAGCTAAGAAGTGTGACCAAAGACATGTCGAACTTCTACAAGGTTGGTAACATTTGGTACTCTTTTCATTTTATTTCTGGCCATGTGTTTTGAATCACTTATTCATTTGGTAAGGCTACGGCAGTTGAGATTCCTGGGACACATCCTCCGGCTGCCAGAAGAAGAGCCTGCCAAAATATATGCTCTATACTTACCAACGCATGGCAAGTAGGAGACCAGGTCGACCACGCACTTCATACCTTACATATGTAAGACAATTAGTGGGGGACAATAAAGGCGCAATCCAGGAAAAACAGATTGCCGCACTTGCTACCGATCGTCGTGCATGGAGAAATATTGTAGTCGCCTGCTCTGCAGCCGACGGATGGTGATGTTTTTGAATCAAGACCTCTGAGCAAGTTCCTGGTAGCTCCCCTATTGACATTCAATGCGATATTTTGCAAGGGACCACTTTATAACCCATTGCTCATAGTAGCACATAGGATTGGCATCCCTTTCTGGCAAAGTTCAATTATATTAAAATCATTGTAACTTGCCAGGGTTTATCAATATCATAATTATACTGGCATTGATAATTGATATCAAATGAACAAATGCCTCAATTGGACATGTTACTTGCCCCTGACATGTATTAGATTGAAATAAAAAGAAAGGTGTCGCCAGATATGTTGGTTTCATGCTACTTTGATATAACATACAGCTAGGCAATCTAATGTCATCCGATTATAAAGTTTAGACTCAGCCAAAAGAGCCATCTCAAACACAACATAACGTGTACTTTGTAGTTGTGGATGTCTTTGTTAAATAAACAAAATATTGACAAGAATCCTGAAATTGGAAGCAGATTCATGAATTAGACAACTTCTGTAATTATTTGACTAGAAATGCGGTTAAGATATGACAATAAAACCAAGAAGATCTTTTCTGATGAGTCAAGCTTAAGAGAAAACAAATGGGGACACATATTGAATGGTTTTAACGAGAAAAAATAATGCACGAGTCGGAGAAGAGTGAAAAATATAAATATGCACTCTGGTTAAACTGAGTGCACCAACAAACTATACCATAACATAATGTGTAATATATAATTGAAATAGCTAATGAACACGATATGAATTATGGGTAATATTTGGAATGTGAATTTCTTTTCGCAGTTGTCACCAATCACAGATCTATAGAGGATGCAAGTGTGATTGCGAATACCACGCATATATCAGAGTCAACAAGTATTTCCAGTCCATCAGAGCTTGTAGCCAGTAGCATTTTGGAATTGTTGTCTGAAACAACATCAGTGCAATCACAACCTTCTTTAGCAACACTGAAGACACCACTACCACGGAGTTCATTGTCACATGTGGCTTCTTCAATGCCAAGTGTTAGCCAGGTGTCTGTACCGCAGACTATTCGTAACAGGAGTGTTACTATGGCAACTGATGTATCTTCTGATGGAGGTATACTATACTTTGCACTTCAAACATTGCGGATCCACACTCATACATTCGTTTTGAATGTAAACCCAGTTTTGAAGTAGAAAGATACTTTTTTGGAGTTAATTTGCTATCAGCATAATCCTAAATCATTTCAGAGAAAACACCCAAACAATTACGATGACGCCCTCTCTAGTTAAAATATAAAATAATAAAATTAAGCAAGTTGAACATTATTAAGACGTACATGGAATTATCAGTCAAACCACTCAGACTTTTGTCAGTAGAGTAATGACCCACAATTTGGGACTTGTGACCTCAAATTGGGTCAAAGCCATGAGCATGAAAAGAATGACTTGTTGACGCAGATGTAAATGGCCTCCTTGACCACTCTTCTAAAGTACCGTGGAACCAGAGGTCACCTCTCCGAAATAGCGGTTCATTGCTCTGCTGATGGAATTTAGAGTGGCTTGTCAGGGATATAACTGGCAAGTTCTAAGTTCTTCAATGTGTTATCTTAACCAAGATAGGAACATCCTCTTTAAATACATTTTCAAATAATTGAAAAATATATAAGATTGTTTACTGACTTCAAGTAAATACTAACTATTCATCATATTGTTTATCAATAAATGACAAGATAGGCCTACGTATATTCATCATTAATGAAGCATTCAATTTGTTCTTTTACACGCATTTGTAGGACTAGATATACTTTCAATGGCAGCCAGCATGGCAGATGTCAATAGCGATTTAACACACACGAGAGCTGAAAGCACAGGTAATAAACGTCTTTAAAAATACAGAAAACTTACGGGGATACTCATGTATACAAGGTATCTGCGGATACCGCTTTAAAGGGGCACTGAGATATCTATACGTATAAGAGTGAGCCACCAATTTTCCTTGAACTCAGGTTTGTTGGCACCTTCGTAATACACTTTGAGGCATATACGACAAAACCAACGTCTGTCCGTCTGATACCGTTTACCTTAATTCGCCGTCTATCGTGTAAATGTTTACGATTTGGTCATTTCCCAGATGTCAATCACATAAACAGCTTCAAATTCTGTCAAGCACCATCATTCAGTCTTTTTCTCATAAATTATTACATTTCAGGGTTCTTACGTACATTATCTATTCAAACAATTCGGGGGTTTTCCAACAACAAAAAATCATCGGCAATCTCTCAGTGACCCTTTAATTTCTCAGTGATCACTTTTTGCAAGAAATCCCTAAACATAAATGGGATGATTAGTTGCAGGAAATCCCTTAATAAATGAGAGTATTTTTTTCCCAATATATTGGAATTTTCTGACTCAATCCAAACATTTCAAAGCTTGATGAGCTACCATGCCATCAAGTATTTATTTATTAATTTTATTAAGTAATAAACACTAATGGGTTCTTTAATCTAATTCAAATATGTCTCTCATCATTATGTTTTGTTTATATATAGATGAGAGGTTGTTCAACGCCAGCGAATCTGGTAATATCAGAGAAGTATGGAAATGTCTCCAGTTAGGTGCTGAAGTGACTTCCACGCACGGATTGGTGAGTTTCCGTGAATGTTGTGAAATCCCAAATTTGGGTATCAACATTGATAATACTTTCTGGGGATAAGATGTAGCTGAGTGTCGGCTTATTTTTCAGCTCTTTTCAGTTGACGGGATTTCTGCATTGTAAACAATTACCATTTTTCATTACAGATGTGTACTACAGGGTGAGTCAAAAAGACTGCAATAGTGGAAAGAAGCCATTTTGTTTTCAAAACCAAAATGAGTTTTAAAACTTTTTAAACGTTGCAAGAATGATGTATTTAATCCTGATTTTGTGTGAAAAAATGAAGTCAATATCATTTTCCGTTTGCCTTTGGTGAACCTTTTGACCAGTGCACCCATTTCACACGTTTGTCCACGAGATACCCAAAATATGCATCAGATCGCAAAACGTGTCTCCCATTCAAATTTGGAAACTTGAGTTCATTTGTGATGTTATTGGAATTTAATGCATCCTTTCTTGTTTACACGTGAGTTAGCATAATCAATTATAATCATACCCATGATGTGAAAGCGTATAATGTTCTAAATTTTAATAACAAAACTGACATTTTCCATTTTTTTTGTTGGCGGGATATTCAAATATGAAAATGCAATGTGTGCCATTTCAAATGAAAATCACTGTGCTCGTGGACAAACAGGTAAATTTGGTCGTGCAGCAAAGAGGGTCACCAAAGACAAACGGAAAATGCGATCGACTTCATTTTTTCACACAAAGTTAGGATTAAATACATCATTCTTGCAACGTTTAAAAAGTTTTAAAATTCATTTTGGTTTTGAAAACAAATGGCTTCTTTCCACTATTGCAGTCTTTTTGACTCACCCTGTATGTGTCGAACATAGATTATTATGTATTACTCTGTACCAAGTGTTATCTGTTTCTATGCTTGCATTTCCGAGATATACTCAAATGTTTCAATCGACCCATATTTCAACCTATTGCATATCCATGCATATTTAAGCTAATGCTGTGACGTCATAGTGCATACTTAAAAGTCCAAAAGTGCATTGATTGAAAGACAAAGGTTTATATTTTGTATTGATCACACTATCGCTCAATATACTTCATGCATCACATACTATGATCACTTTAACTTAATAACTTAATGACCAACCCTCGTACTCGCCCAGTAGCGATGTTGCACTTACCGGAGAAACGATTTAAGATTAGTAGCATGATAGCTCCCGTAAAGAAATAAATGTTAAGTTTTGTGTAGCTCGAGTAAAGGATTACCCCAACCCGGCCCTCCTAGATAGAAATTACGACCCTATAGTTACACCACTGCATGGTGCTGGAGTCGAGTCCTCCCAATCCGAATTTGAGTCCGAGTTCCTGATAGCCGAGTCCGAGTGCCTGATATCCGAGTCCCTATATACATTTGACACGTCCTGTCTTGGTTACGCTATGTCCAGGCCTTCAATAAAGTCTATTTCTGTATCCCTTTACTTTGTTAAGTTTAATTTGTACTATATCTTGATTTAATGTAAATGGTTGTCACATCGCTTTGAATCATAGCTACACATTTATAGTTAATGATATCTGTTTTACTGTTGTTATGATGCAATCAAAGCCAGTGTGAGATTTTTGACAACGGATACGGAAAATTACCCTAACGAAAAAAAGAAGGAAAATAATTCTCTCCGTATCGTATGATTAGATATAACAGCTCGAGTAAAGGATTACCAACCGAAAGAATCAATGTTAGATTCGAAACGTCGGGTTCTCTTATATTTATTACATTATATATAACAGCCCGATTTAAATACTGAAAATAGAAAACGATGAATACTGCTATTCAGTAAAATATTCGTCAAGCCACAGTGACACCTCAAATGTTAAATCCTAACATGATATTCACATTATGAGTTTTCCTTATACGTAACCTTTATATTAGTCAATCGGGTAGTAAGTGGTAAAAAATGATCTCTTCGAGAGACTTGAAACATATCCATTTAGTCCTGTATATTGAAGGTCTCTTAGTTTTTATGAAAAGCAAATATGGCGTTTGCCGCGGTTCTCTGGGAGTAGGGTTAACACTTACGGCTGTCCTGGTCTGATTTTGGCTAATTAAAGGGCAACCCCCAAGAAATCAGTCACTTTTATTGTTTATAGTCTGTTCAACAGATATCTGTAATTTAGAAAGGTTTTTAATTGACCGATAGGTACATTTTGTATCTTAGAGTTGTCCAAATGAATAGCACTTAGGAGATATTTCGCAGTTTGTTATCCGTTTCCGTCGCACTAAATGGACCTTTGGTTTTCACTGCATCTCTAGAAACGTACAACCACTACTCAGACCAATTCCCTATAGATTTGTAGCTGGGATTCGAAGCTACAATTGTGGAATATTTCATACAACTGGCTTATAGAATGGCAAAGTTATGATGTTGCAAGTAGAACTTATTGAATGACCCTCCTCGTTGTAGTGGCACACCTTATTTTTAGTACATTAATCATAATTAATTATGTACTATTTGCAGGATTTTTGGTACACAACCCATAAGGTTTATAATCGGATGTTTTTTTTAATTAACAGTCAGTGACTTTAATGATTGAGGAATTCTTGCCTTGTAAACTCGTAATTTTAAATTTAAGGGGGACTCAAGGAAGTTTTTGACTTGATATTATTGAAATATTAATCAAATGCATATACAAGTATACATTGTAAGAAAGAAAATGCATCATAGAAATTAAATTTGGCGTCAATTTTGAACAAAAACTTTGATTTTCTAAAAAATAAATCACTTTTTTGACCCCAATTTTTTTAACAAGGCTTACCAAAATAATTGTATTTATGTTTTTTTGAGACTCTTTCTTGGATTTTTTTGGTATTTATATTTGCAATTTGTTTGCTTTTTTGTTTTTTAAAAAAAAAAATTTTTGTGAAGAATTATTAACAAACCAAAAAAAATGATTGTATTTAAAATAAAAAAAATGATATTTTTACAATTATTCCCTATGATGATTTTTTTTTTGGTCAAGTCAGATTCTCAAAACATAATAATGATAAGATTGGACCGAATTGTCCGCATGATACACAAATATGAGTGTTAACAATATTATGTTCAACTGCGTCTCGCCAAATATTTGTTTCCCACTGTACACAGTTTCCCATTGCCGAGAATAAAGCCTCTAGTGTGATAGCGCCATCGGTTTCGAGGTACAAACTGTCCCTTATAAGGATATTCATGCTGTCAATCATGGCGTTGTCAAGATAGCGCCCCCATTTTGCAAGGTACATTTCGCGTAATCACGCCCATAATTATGCCCATATATATATGAGGCTTCAGTTTTGTGATTCAAACTTTCCCCTCCCATTATAATTATACTCTTCCTGTATTAACTCAGTCTTTCAATACAAAACATGTATTTGATCCGTACATGGCTTTTTGACAATATTGATGAAACGATATTTAATTGACGAAACTGTGTCATTACAAGATCAGGCTACTTCACTTCATTTTGCCAGGTAGTATGTAATTGCACTAAGGTTAACCATACCTATAAAAATAATAGGCATATACGACGGGTATTAAACAAATTATATAAATATTTTAACCAGGTTCGCCGTCGTGGGTAGAAAAGAGACAATAATGGGAAAACGATCTCGCCCGGGAATCGAACCCAGGATCTGTTGATTGCCTGTCAACTGCCTTGTCCATTGGGCCACGAGAGCTTGCATGGTAAAGCATCTGAAATTCAAACCTAAGCGATTTCGTTTCCAGTCTCCTGCCACAAGTATTACCCGGAGTAGCGCGGGCCTATACAAGTGTAAATCAAGTGCAGTTGACAGGCAATCAACAGATCCTGGGTTCGATTCCGGGCGAGATCGTTTTCCCATTATTGTCTCTTTTCTACCCACGACGGCGAACCTGGTTAAAATATTTATATAATTTGTTACTTACCCGTCGTATATGCCTATTATTTTTATATGTATTACACCTCTACAGGGAGGACGGCACTGATTTACACTTGTATAGGCCCGAGCTACTCCGGGTAATACTTGTGGCAGGAGACTGGGAAACGAAATCGCTTAGATTTGAATTTCAGATGCTTTACCATGCAAGCTCTCGTGGCTCAATGGACAAGGCAGTTGACAGGCAATCAACAGATCCTGAGTTCGATTCCGGGCGAGATCGTTTTCCCATTATTGTCTCTTTTCTACCCACGACGGCGAACCTGGTTAAAATATTTATATAATTTGTTAACCATACCATTCACCCATTCCTCAATTTAATATACATGTTGAATGCGTCCATATACCTTGTGATAATAGACTAAATATAAAATAATTCTTGAATATGTGGCATTACAGTATCAGCATACCCCACTTCATAGGGCTGCTCTAAAAGGACACCATGAAGTATGTAAGCTGCTTCTACAAGCCCAGGCAGAAGTAAATGCAAAAAGCAAGGCAAGTGTGATGTATGTGTAAGATAATTATGATAATGAAATCACGATAAATCATATCCAGTAGACCAGCCAAAGGCAATAAATGTGCTTTAAAATAATTTATCACGGCATTTTTGATACAGCTTGACACCCAGGCTAATTCAAGTCATTCAATAGTTAACTTTCGAATGAAGGGGGGGGGGGGGGGGGGGGTGGGGTGACAAAAATAGAAATCGATTTTGGGCTGTTTGCAGCATAAAAAGACAATTGTTGGGCAAAAAATATGTTTTTGCGTTTTCTGTGTAAATTTTATCTTTGAACAATGTACTATCCACCAATAATCAGTTCGACGTCATTTAATGTATATTTAAGGAATAATTCGTTCCTAAAGCTGCTAAAATATAAAGAAAATAAAAGTTTCAAAAGGTACAAAAGGGCACTTTTCACAGTTTTATAGTTTTATTTGCCACTTATATTCGCTAGTTGATTAATCGATGACATGATACTTGATTAAATCAATAAACTAGTTTGACATGACATGACATAGTCTATGACGTTTATAGATATGTTATGATGACAAATAGGGTAAAATTTAACATTAAGGGGGCATTCAAGGGTTATTTAACATGAGTGTATAGAATAACTAATACTAGTAGTAAATTAGAGGCGTATCTAGCGGAGTCATCCATGCTTGTATATAGCTAAATATAATACTAGATGAGGTCCATTTAGGAGGAGTGATAAGCAATTAAAACTGTTAGAGAGGTGGGTTGTATATATCTAAAAGCATTAGTATATCAGTAGAACATATTAGTTGGTGTATGTAATGCAATACACGCTGTTATAGGATATTTATATTAAGGCGGCCATTTTGGCCGCCATCTTTGATTTGAAATAATTATGTTGAAAAAGCAAACGCGCTGAATATGAGTATCTAGTAGTTTAATATACATTCTATATATACCATCATCATATGTTGTCTGATCCTTTTATGAGATTTGATCATATTGGCGGCCATTTTGGATGCCATCTTAAATAACCCTTTAGAACACCAACATAAATGTTGGTAACACCCTGAATATGTTTTAGGACCATGAAAGTAAGTTCAGAAAGTTGGGTTAGGAAGTCCTGGGGTGCATGGAAGACTCCGCCTAGATACGTCTCTAATTCACAATTACTTATTCTATACACTCATGTTAAATAACCTTGAATGCCCCTTTAATGTTAAATTGTACCCTCTTTGTCTCATAAAAATACCTATAAATGTCATAGCCAATGTCATGGCAAACTAGTTTGTTGATTTAATCAAGCATCATGTGATAGATTAAATCAACTAGCGAATATAAGTGGCAAATAAAACTATAAAACAGAGAAAAGTGCCCTTTTGTACACCCTTGTGCCTTTATTTTCTTTATATTTTAGCAGCTTTAGGTACGAGTTAATCTTTAAATATACATTAAACGACGTCGAACTGATTATTGGTGGATAGTAAATTGTTCAAAGATAAAATTTACACAGAAAACACAAAAACATATTTTTTGCCAAAAATTGTATTTTTATGCTGAAAACGGCCCACAAATCGATTTCAGCCACCCCCCTTCATTCGAAAGCTAACTATTTAAGGACTTGAATTAGCCTGGGTGTCAAGCTGTAACAAAAAATGCCGTGAAAAAATATTTTAAAGCACATTTATTGCCTTTGGCTGGTCTACTGATCCGTATTTAAATGTTGCAAAACAAATCCTTGCACGTATGACCTAGCACTCGAGTATCCCAATTCATACGGCTGCTTACATCGGACACCACGATGTATGTAAACAAGCAAAGGCAAAAGTAAATATGTTGACCCTGCATGACTTTTTACTCGGTCTTCCGGTGTAAGTGCACAACATGTATTCAATTATTCAAGTATAATATAATAAATGTGTACTATAATAAAATGAAAAGATCTTTATCATATCCATATATTTTAACATTACAAGTATAACGCAAAACTCAGTGTATCCCCACTGCATATGGCTTCTGGCACCGGACAACACGATAAACTACTCAACACCTACAATCCAAGGCAGAAATAAATGTGTTGCCCATGCGTGTCTTCCAGTCTAAAAAGTACACGACATGTTTAACGTGTTCATAATACTATCATAATACTATGTTAATAATAATGTGATAATAGACTAAAATGTTATTTGATTGACGAATATGTGTCATTACAGAATCAGTATACCCCACTTCATACGGCTGCTCGGGAAGGACACCACGAAATATGCAAGCTGCTTCTACAAGCCCAGGCAGAAGTAAATGCAAAAAAACAAGGCAAGTGTGATGTATGTGTAAGATAATCATGATAATGAATCACGATATCTTTATCATATCCGTATTTAAATGTTGCAAAACAAATCCTTGCATGTATGACCTAGCACTCGAGTGTCCCAATTCATACAGCTGCTTACATCGGACACCACGATGTATGTAAACCAGCAAAGGAAAAAGTAAATAATATGTTGACCCTGCATGACTTTTTTCTCGGTCTTGTGTAAGGGAGTGTTCATAAATACCTTGGTGGGGGTTGGACAAAATGGGGGAGGGGGATCAAAAAAAAGAAAAATGTCCCCCAAAAAGGGGGGGGGGGCCAAAAAAAAATTGATACTTAATAGGGGGATCAAACATAAAGGTCAATTTTTTGTTGCCGCTTCGCGCATATAAATAAATTACATTTGTCCGCAATTGCCCAAAAAATAACCCACATTTTACAATTACACGCTTCGGGCGCGTTTGAAACTAAGACATACAGGAGGAGTCAAGAAGAAAATCACCATAAATGGGGGAAATCAAGAAATTTCCACCCCCCCCCCCCCCCCCCCCCACACACACACACCAAAGTATTTATGAACACTCCCTAAGTGCACAACATGTATTCAATTATTCAAGTATAATATAATATAATATAATATATGTATACGATAATCAAATGAAGAGATCTTTATCATATCCATATATTTAAATATTACAAGTATAACCCAAAACGCAGTGTATCCCCACTGCATGACTTCTGGCACCGGACAAAACGAAGTATATAAACTGCTTCTTTACCTACAATCTAAGGCAGAAGTAAATGTGTTGCCCATGCGTGTCTTCTAGTCTAAGTACACGACATGATTAATGTGATCACAATACTGTGTGACAATAGACTAAAATGTTATTTGATTGACAAATATGTGTCATTACAGTATCAGGTTACCCCACTTCATAAGGCTGCTGAGGAAGGACACCACGAAGTATGTAAGCTGCTTCTACAAGCCCAGGCAGAAGTAAATGCAATATCCCAGGCAAGTACAATGATGTATGTTTACGATAATGAAATGAAGTGATCTTTATCATATCCATAATATTTAAATGTTAGCAATCAAACCATTGACAGTATTACCCAGAACACGGACACAACGAAGTATGTAAGCTGCTTCTACAAGCCCACGCAGAAGTAAATGCAAAACAAAAGGCCAGTATAATGATGTATGTTTACGATAATAAAATGAAATGATCTGTTAATATCATATCCGTATAATTTAAATGTTACTAAGTACAAGACATGTTTATCAAGTGTTTAATGCGTTCATAATACCTTGTGATAATGGAGTAAATACATATGTATGAATTAATTGACGAATATCTCATTACAGGATCAGCATACCCCACTTTATGCGGCTGCTCAGAACGGACACTACGAAGCATGTGAGCTGCTTCTACAAGCCCAGGCAGAAGTAAATGCAAAAGACAAGGCAAGAATATGATGTTTACGATAATGAAATGAAGTGATCTTTTAATATCATGTCCATATATTTTGGATGTTACAAATCATATTGTTTTAAGTATAAACCATAACCCAGGGCATTCCACTCCATACGACTGCTGGCACCGGACAACACGAAGTATATAAACTGCTTCTACACATGACCTATATATAGAAGCCAATGCAGATGTCAACTTTTATCATATGTATATGTAAATGTTACAAATTAAATCCTTGTAAGTATAACCCAAAAATCGGGATATCCCCACTTCATATGACTTCTGGCACCGGACAACACGAAGTGTATAAACTGCCTTAACACCTACAATCAAAGGCGAAGTAAATGTGCTGCCCATGCGTGTCTTCCAGTCTAAGTACACGACATGTTTAATGTATTCATAATACGGTGTGATAATAGACTAAATGTTATTTAATTGACGAATATCTGTCATTACAGAATCACGCTACCTCACTTCATTATGCTGCTCAGGAAGGACACCACGAAGTATGTAAGCTGCTTCTACAAGCCCAGGCAGAAGTAAATGCCAGATCCAAGGCAAGTAAAATATATTGCGTGTGTGCGATAATGAAATTAAAATATCTATATCTTATCCATCTTTGAATACGTTCATCAGGATTGTAGATTGAAATGATAAAAATGTTTTGTTGTACAAATCCAATTATCTACTCACATGCTAGCCAGTTTCGTCTTCCCGTTCGGAAGACTTCTTCAGTAGTGACTTGAACCACTTGTTTTTTTCCGCGAGATTTTTTTCACTCTCGTTCCCAGGAAGCTCAGGTTTTATATACGTAAATGTTACAAATCAAATCCTTGTAAGTATAACCCAAATATCGGGATATCCCCACTTCATATGACTTCTGGCACCGGACAACACGAAATGTATAAACTGCTTTTACACCTACAATCAAAGGCGAAGTAAATGTGCTGCCCATGCGTGTCTTCCAGTCTAAGTACACGACATGTTTAATGTATTCATAATACTGTGTGATAATAGACTAAAATGTTATTTGATTGATGAATATATGTCATTACAGGTTCGGACTACCCCACTTCATTATGCTGCTCAGGAAGGACACCACAAAGTATGTAAGCTGCTTCTACAAGCCCAGGCAGAAGTAAATGCC
>CM069449.1:49589660-49634894 GCA_035610835.1 Ophiura sarsii
TTTTGGAAAAATCGGTAGTTCGGTACCCATTTTTAGTGGTTTTGATTGTAGACAAAATGTTCGCGAAAATAGACCTAATTTTGGCAAATGTTCGCTTAGTAAGTTAGTGCTTAGTGCTTGTTAACTCCCTAATAGGCTATAGCAGCCTATCTGGCTAAACTGGAAGCCCTCTGTCCGCCCAGAGCGTTGACGCATTTTGCTGATTTGGGCGAGCGTTGATCAACGCTAGCGTTCAGCGTAGATTGCACAATCATTGTAAAAGGTCAACTATCATCGTATCTCGTATACTTTTCCTCTATTAGAAAAATGGGAGTATGACTAGAGGTCGACTCTTTAGACTTTATTAATTTAATGCGGGTTGTGTGTGTACTGTACAGACCCTGGATGATCCCCCTGGCACTCACGTATATTGGCCATACAGGTATGTGCGGCTGCCAAGACCCCCTTTTCGGCCTCCTAGGCCGCTCCTTAAGACCCCCTTTTCATCCATCTGGCGGTTCCATAAGACCCCATTTTCATCATTTCAGGCAGTTCACTTACCCCAAATGTGTAAAATTCTTATGAATTTGAGTTATGTAGCCTCAAATTTGGCCTTAATTCAGTTCATAGTGCAAACTTTTGCCTAAAATTCAGTTTATAAGACACAAATTTGTATACAAAATCAGTTCTCTAAGACCCCAACCCCAATTTCGGCTACCGTTCAGTTCCGTAAGCCCCTGTTTTGATGTCCGTTTGAGTTCCGTAAGCCCCTGTTTTCAGAATGCCAAGCCGCACACCCCTACCCTCTTCAAATACAAGTACCCTCCCCGGGGATGATCCCCTACTCTTTACAATGAGGTCTGTAACTAAGTATGTAACGTATTCAGGTGTGAAAAGTCTGAATACACGGGAGTCGGGACCAACAGCTTTATGTGACTACTCCGAACCATGGCGCACTGACCTTTCACTGTACAGACCTGCCAGCATGTTGTACAAATGTACTAGATTTCCTGGTTGTACACAATGATTTAAAGGGACACTAAGAGATGTGTTGGAGGCTGCGCCCTCAATTATGATACAAACTGGGATTAGTATATGTTTATAATTGTATTACATGTATGAACTTACACCTAGGATTAAGAAAAATCAACCCTCTTTGTACAATTTTTAAACATTTAAAATTTTCAACACCACTTAATGTCCCTTTAAGTATGGCCATGGGGTAGAGAAAATAATAATTTTCAGTATTGATTAGGAAATGCATGGTGTTACTTTTTGAGGATCTTGGCTTTCCAGAACCATTTATTGTACATTTTGAGTTGATACTACGGTATATTATGTTTTGTATAGATGGAGATCAGCATTTGGTATCGTTTTTGGAATGAGTATAAATTTGTTTTGGACCATTGGCACCTAATTTATCTGATTGTAGCAGGTATTGTTTGCAGGTCAATATTTATAGTATGATTTTACAGGCAGAATAACAATTTAAATGTTATGTCATATTTCAAACAATAAGCTGCCTGAATTTCAAGCATATTAACCTCAATTGTGTCTATAAAAGAATCACAAAATCTTACACAAAAATCAATGATTTTGTTTGTTTAAATTAAATTGTTTTTTTCTGTGAAAAAGAGTGTCAAACTAATTGGTAGTTGGTACTAACATTATTATTATGATTGTTAGGTCGTTTTTATTTTATGACTGGGTACACAATCCAAGTCATTTTATGAAAATCACTCATGCTTGCTTTTTATCTCAATGGGTTGCAAATTGGCCACTTGAGAATACTTGTATTACTTGTTTGGTTTGTTCATTCAGTTGAGTCAATGACCTTAAATACATGAATTGCTTGTCTTCAAATTTATATTCCTTTAAGTGGGCATTGAGAGATCCCAAAAAGAGATGTTGGGGATTTGTGTTCAAAGTCTGTTTTTTCACATTACACCTTAATACTAGTACCAAATGTAACCATTCAGCATAAAATGACATGAAATAGATAATTTCGATATAGATCCATATCGAAATAACCTTTGTTTTCTATTGTATAGGAGGTTTCTGATATGAGATTCCTTACTCTCTTCATTCATATATAGGGACCTGGTCTGGCCCCCCCCCCCCCCCAAAACAAAAATAAAAAAAATAAAAAAAATAATAATAATAATAATAATAATAACGCTAATGATAACCTTAAGGGGAATAAGTACATGAGATTAACTAACAATAACATTCATTTACATAAATTAATTAGTTATGCTAATTTATTCAAATATTCACAAAATCTGCATAATTTGTGACGGGCTGTCTTTAGTCACTGTTAGAGACAGCCCGTCGTACAAATTATGCAAATTTATTGAATATTTGAATAAATTTGCATAATTAATTAGCTCATGAATAGTAATTTACTTTGTTATTTATAACGGAATAAAGCGCATTATTGTTTATGAAAGAAATTACGTTTAGGGGAAACATTATTTTCGCCCTAACGTAATAATGAATGAATAACAAAAACCTCTTTCCCCCTAAGGTACCTGTTAGCAATATAATAATAACACTGTCGGTTCACATAAGGCCATGCGTTTTGTACTGGTAGCCTGATATTGGGGAGCTGGGACATTTGTGCGAGATTTTCACACAAAATGTTAATTTATTTCATGAAGGCAGGTACCTACATAGACAAATGACCTATCAAATGAAAGCTATTGATGAATGCTTTAAAATGACATCAAAAGTTTGCATATAGGTCTTATGGTTCTATAGTTATGCTAATTTAAATTAAAAAAATGACAGCCGGAGCAGGCTCGGGATAAGAAGGCTCGGGATAAGACAATTTGCTCTTAAATTAAGGACAACATATTAAATTCATTTTTTGAGTTATTTCAGTCATTGGAAAGTTGTTTGTGGTGTTTGACATTAATCAGACATACAATTTAAAGGTATTTAATGTATTAAAGTGTGTCATTATTTTTAATTACCAGTGTTCAAACCAATATTGTAGGCCATGCGTTTTGAACTGGTGGCTTGATATTGGGGAGCTGGGACATTTGTGCGAGATTTTCGCCCCAAATGTCAATTTATTTCACAAAGGCAGGTACCTACATAGACAAATGACATATCAAATGAAAGCTATTAACAGGTGCTTTAAAATGACATCAACAGTTTGCACATAGGTCTTATAGTTCTTTGAGTTATGCTCATTTAAATAACAAAATTACAGCATGGAGCCGGCTTGGGATAGGCCGGCTTGGGATAAGACATTTTGCTTTGAATAAAGGACTACGTATTAAATTGACATTAATTTGAACCTCGCACAATTTTAAATGAATAATAGGTAGCATAGTAAAAGTATATATTTTCTGAAAGGCCTTCATGTGAGGAGCTCAGAAATGAAGTTCTTTTTGATGTAGGGGTAATGCATGTTTTCTAAATGTCAACCTGAATTTTTGCAATTTTTTGTGGAAATTTCTTCATTCTCAGGTGGATATTTTTGTAAGCATTAACCCTACCTAAAAAATGACCATATTTTTGAGTTCCTCATGAAATCTCCTTTCAGAAAAGGTATACTTTTATTATGGTGGCATATATGGTTAGTGAACAAAATCATTTTGAACCAAAAACATGCGATTTTGTGAAAATTGCAGAATGTCTCGAGAAAATCCCCCAGTTCAAAACGCATGGCCATAAGGTTCCGTCACTACGTTTGTCATTTTGACCATGCAACTTATTTGGCCGGTTTTGTTGACAACCACATTGAGTGACCCGGAAAGAACTAATTTGAATTAATTTTGAAGTGTTTGTAGTTTGTACTAATTTGAATTAATTTTGTGCTTGTTTACTAAGTCACACGTTGATGAACTTCTTAGTGTGAGTAACACAATTGTTGTTATTTCTTATTCTACAGTGAATTAATGTGTAAAATTTGAAGAGATAGATCATGCACATATTTCATAGTTATTGAGGAATTACAGAGCAGCATGGACTGATAATTTCTAAATCCAGAGACACAGTAACAGTGACACAATGCAGGAAGAGTAGGAGATTCTTATACAGAGAAGTGACAGATAGGTACGAAATTATTATTGTGTCTTAATTTAAAGTGTTTAAGGTGGCTTCAACAAAATCATTCTAGTTCACTTTTTCCATTCAACTTGCTACATTTGTTTTTAAACTTTTCCACAGTGTATGTATGGGTTAATTAACATTTGTACATAGTATACATAGTATCATCATTTGTATCAACCATCAACATATTAATAATAAAGAAATTACATAAAAATCAAATCAAAACATCATACTATTATTGTTTGCATCCTTCTTCCCTCCATTTCCTTCTTTTTCTCCCTTAATTTTTTTAAAAAATATATCAAAAATCATGATGTAACAAATTAGAGAGAAGAAGAAAAAAACAAAGAAAAAACAAACAGACATCAGACAGACAAACATAAACAACAACATGACTCACCAGCTAGCACCATGTACATGTACCACCAACTATCAACAGTCTTGAGATAAATGGCTCATGATCATCAATGACACATGACGCCCGCAGTCGAGTTGACAAGCAAAGCAATATATGGGCCTACATGTATGTATATATTACAAGAAAATAATACTAAAAAGTATTCAGTAGTAGGCTATGGGCAATATTATGCCGCATATTTTCACTTCGTTTCAAAATTTTATTCTCCATCTTAACTTATAGAAACCATTTAAATGCATCAACATTTTTATTATTCAGTGATCTTGATATTGATAAGTATGGATCTACATGTATACAAAGTAAACGAAGCCAGGCTAATCATTATATTTAGCATTACATTCAGTGTATTTTGATTGTCCGGTTTATAACCAAGTACAATGATTTTTAACAATATTTCTGGACATGGTATGTTGTAAGATACAATGAAAGTGTTAAAACGTTTCCAAAAGCTATTTGAAAAAAGGACAGACTTTAAATGAATGTACATGTAGATAATAGTATGGCATCATACCGCAGGGATGCATACGCAGCATACCGCAGGGATCGATAGTCGGCCCACAACAATTCTCTATTTATACCATTCCTATGGATCTATTCTAAGGAAACATAACCTGCTTTACCACATCTATGCAGATGATATTCAAATTTATACTTCCTTTGATCCGAAAGACTACAACTCCATCACCTCCGCACTTTCCCGGATATCTGCTTGCATTGATGAAGTCAAATCATGGTTAATGACAGTAAATCGCCTCAAATTCAACAAGGAATTAGACAGAGTTTTTTGTCGCTGTTGCCAAGCACCTTAAAGCACCACATGCCTTCTGTGACACTTCACGTTGGCAGTATGATCATCTCTCCTTCTGATAGTGTGCGCAATCTTGGCATCATGTTTGATACTTCCATGACTATGACTGCTCATATGATCTCTTTGTAAAAGTCTCAGTTTCCAGATGCGGGGATGCGCAGTATCTCACATATTAGGAGATTTCTTGATAAAGACACATGTCATCTTATAGTATGTGCCCTCATCCTTTCCAGACTTGACTACAGGAACTCTTTGTTATTTGAATCCAATTCTACTGATGTCCAAAGATTGCAAAGATTTCAAAACTGGGCTGCCAAACTGATTTGCCTTGCCGTAAAGAGAGATCATGCTACGCCTTATCTTAAAGAGCTGCATTGGCTGCCAGTTAGGGAGAGAATAACTTTCAAGATTCTTGTGTTTGTGTACAAATGTTTGAATGGCACCGCACCTGGTTATTTATCATCATGCCTCTCTCCCACCAACCTGGACGTGCAAGTCTTCGCTCGGCATCTGACATTACTCGTCTATTTGAGCCCAACTCCAACAAATTGCTTCAGTCTGCCTCTAGTCGCACTTTTTCCATTTCTGCTCCTCACACCTGGAACACTCTCAATGTCACCATCAGGGAATCGAACTCTTTAGGTATTTTCAAGAAGGCTTTAAAGAATCATTTATATCCAATCTAATTTGTCATTCTGCCATTGGTTTTCAGGTTTTGTGTTACTGCTTTCACTGTATTTTACATTGTTTGCTTTTTTCTGTTTGTTATTTTTGTTATTTTTTTCTTCTTTTCCACACGCGCTGCGTTCTTGATGCAGTGGCGCTATACAAATGCATTATGTTATGTTATGTTATGTTATGTTATGTTATGTTATGTTATGTTATGTTATGTTATGTTATATTCATCTGTCTAGTGTCTAATATTGGCGCTATACAAATGCATAATATGTTATGTTATGTTATGTTATAATCATCTGTCTAATATTGCACTCAAAACAGTTTGGTGAATTCATCTTTTTCCATTTTTGTAGCAATAATTCCATAATAATAACTTGTAATTAAATTCTGCCAAATTTCTTTCTTTTTCAAAAATAGTTTTCATAGTCCAAACATTGTCCCATTTTGGTGAAGTGGACAGTGGTCAATTTCTTTGCCCGCCCAACTGTTTTGAGTTATTGACACGACTGAAACCTTTTTAACAACATGAACATAAAAAAACCCTTGATTGCCAATTCACGATACGTACACATTTTTCATTTACATACGAGCGGTTTGCAGACGACTACTTATGATAACCATATCCCCTGAGGCAACGTTTCCAAAGATTTTTTTCGTGGCCAAATAGCAAATGGTAAAAGTGCCCCACTCCCCCGGAGTTCGAACCCTGGACTTCTTGGTTCAGAGGCAGACAATCTACCGCTAGGCCACGGGGGAAACCATACAGTATATTCCGCCCTGTATATCATGAGGCCACTATTTCATCGAAAAACTGCCGAGCCGGGTGATGCAAGCACACCGCATCGTAGTAATTCGTAGTACTCAAGAGTGTTAGTGTCAACCCTAACTCCGGTTTAATGGTTTTGACCGGGATCACAATTTTTGAGGAAAAAACCACCAATTAAATCTCCGGGAAACTGTCGGGATTCGATCCGGGGACCCTCCATTCTCAAGCCCCACATCACAGCCACTAGGCCACGGCCCTCAGCTACACATGCGCGCAGTATACCGCGCTCACTATATAGGCTCGGTTGACTACGTCATCGAAAACCCATGGTGCATGCGTTTGGAGGAGAGGGACTCAGGATTAGCATTGTTTAGCACTCAGAGGGGTTAGGGTTAATAGAACACACACACACACAAATGTTACTATAACCCTAACCCCGGTTTAGGGTTTTTGACCGGGATCACAATTTTCGAGGAAAATACACCAACTAAATCTCCGGGAACCTGCCGGTATTCGATCCGGGGACCCTCCGTTCTCAAGCCCCACGTCACAGCCACTAAGCCACGGCCATCAGCTACACATTATGCGCAGTATACCACGCTCACTACATAGGCTCGGTTGACTACGTACGTCATCGAAAACCCACAGGGCATACGTTCGGAGAGGGACTTAGGATTAGCATTTTTAAGCACTCAGGGGGTTAGGGTATAGGCATATTGTTTATAGGTCAATAAATGCGTATGTGTTGTTTTGAGAGAAATTAGACAAATCAATGCACGTGCGCTGATGTTGATGTGTGAATAATGGCACGACCCCGAACGAGGGAGTGCTATTCTGAGCATATCAACATTTGCGCAAGTGCATTGATTTTTCTAATTTTTCGAGAAACAAAACATAGGCATGCATTGACCTAATTCATACACGACACTATACAAATAAAAATTCACAATTTAAGCATAATTTTGATCTATGTAAAACGACTAAAAACACTTTATCAAGTTTGCTAACACCCGCAGTGAAAATCGGCGAACCCGCGAATCTTGAACAACGAATCAAAACAAAACGTGCACTGCGTGATTTGAACGGCGCACACGCGGAGTGCAGTGGACACTATCAATGCACTCCGCGTATTTGTAATTCCTGCTTCCTGATTGGTTCAACACTACATAGAGTGTATGAATGGGTTTTAATTATATCAGTCCAATCCGTTGGGATGGATTTAAAAATAATAAATAGCTCTGCAATCCAGAACTTTGTGCTTATTTTTAAGCTTGTCAAGAATTATATTGAGTGGAAAAAGTACCTTCATTAATTAGAGAATAATGACTGCGTAACAACTGTTTTCGTTAATTTATTTTGAAATCAGAGGTTGCTGCCCTTAGGGACAATTCCGAATGACCGGAACAACAACCGAGGATTTCAAAACAAATTCACGAAAACAGTTGTTAAGCTGCCATTATTCTCATACATTACTGAAAAAATGCATATTGATCAAAATCGTTGATTCATATACCGATACAATCGCGCTATAATAATTATTTTTATTTTTATTCAGTCCACCCCTTCTTTATTGAAAACAGTCCAAGTCGGGTCATCCCCTTCATTAACATTTTTATCATTCAACCAATCAGAAATTACCTTTTATCGTGTTTCCTCATAACTCACTCATTGAATATTCAGTTGAGGGGTGTGAGCCGCGTGAGGCTTTAATTTGATTGGATGGTCAATGGGAAAAATAATCAAACACTTTGGCGCAGTACTTTCGGGCAATAATTAATAACCTGCGCTTGGCGTGCGCGTTCTCATCTAACGATTAATTTGATTGGAACACACTTGGTACGCAGCAGCTATCGCGACTATTCATGAAGTAATGAATATATATTATATTTATACTATCAATCGATTCAATGTTTGAAATACAAATTCTTACCATTGTGCATCAGTTCATTGCCCCAAATTACCTTTATTTAGTGAGTCTTTAATTAGTAAGTTCTTAAAATCATTATCTAAATTATGCCACACTTCTACCAGATCTGAGTAAAACTTTGGTAGACCAATTAACGATGGAGCATTCTTTGCTTCAACAAAATTCATATTTAAAATTAAAAAGTTTGGACCATGGGCATTTAAATATTGTTTAACAAGATATTTTCATTTTCTATCATCATCATACATATAATGTTTTAACCATACATTTACGGTTTTCAGCCATTTATAACTTATAACACTCACATTATAATCATCTTTTATCAGTGCAAAGTTCACGGTGCTTAGACGTAAAATGAGGGAGCCTTTTATGGATACATACATACATACACACCTACATACACATACAACATAAGACAAATTATAGTAAGATGTCACCAATGTGTATGTATTTTTGATGGTAACAACAAAAGCTATCAATATTTATGCAAACCTAATAATACACCATAGATTCATATTCAATCACAATGATTGCTGTTTCATGTTACCTTTAAAATCTTTGTTCACTTTTATTTTTACAGTTCTAAGAAGATGAATGAAGAGGAGGTGCCTCACCAATTATCTCCAGATTGTCCAGGCTCATCTTCCACTGTTCCAGATGTAGAATTTATACCAAAGATAAAGAGGAGATCCGTTAAATATGACAAACGTAAGTCTTAAAAAGGGTGGTTTTTTTTGCTGTTTATTTAAAGACAAGTCTTCACCTGTTTATGTAAGCCTATTTGAACCATGCAATTTTGTTTGGCCAGTTTTGAAGACAACCACATCAAGCCCCCGCCCCCCTTCCAAGTTATTTATATCAAAGTAAAGTTTCCAATGAATGGATAAAGAAATGTATTGATAGACCATTGATCCTGAGACATAGGCAGGCAGGGCACTATACCCACTCAACTTGATTTTGATCCCAATTTGAACACCCAACTTTGTGAGCATTGCGTATACCTTCTTTTAAAGTAGTGACCTTCTGTGGCTTTAACCTTACAGGCACTTTTGTGTTTGCTTGTTGTTTTTGTTTTTCTTCTCTTTTGTTTTGCTTCATCAAACCACATGTATCTGGTCATAATCAGCATTTGCCTGAGACAACTAGAATCATCCATGACCAATCAAAGTGCACTTTTGAAGTTGTCCAGAAGTCAACGCATAATATGAATATTTTACAGAATTGTGAATATAAATGAAATACTACAGTTCGTTCAATCAGTTCCTAATTGGCGAGAAATGCTCGCTTTGCATCTATCCACACGCAAAAGTAATCAAAGTGTATTAAAGCACTATTTTGGCATAGCATCACACATACAATGACACTGTGATATTGACCCATGTGAAAGTTTTGACCCTCTTCTGAATTTATTCGCTGCTGTAAATAGGTTTGCCAATTTGGAACTGACTGAACTATTATAACATTCTGAAAACAGCAATAATAACATTCAAGTTTCAGACAGCAAAGTAAGCAAAATTCATCTAATTTGGCATTTGCTGTTCACTGTCACACTGCCATATCATGCACATAGTACTGTAATAATGTACATTACATGCACTGAATGAGTATTGTTAATGTTTATCAATATGTCTTCTCTGTTGATACTTGTAAGTGGCTATCAATGCTACCGCAAGCAATTTCACTGGGTTAACTTCTCAAGGGTGAAAAACGAAAATTATGGCCAAAACGTTGTCTTGCTTAGACTGTGTTTTGGGCAGTAATACATTAAATGACATTTTCAACATTTTTACTCTTGAGAAAAATGTTGAAGGTAAGTGAAGGGTATTTCACCCTTTGTATAGGGTGAGTGAAAACACTGAGCTACCAAGTCACTAAAATGATGAATCAAAATGATTTTTCCACACCAAAAGGTCATCTTTTCTACATACAAACCCAACATATCGATAGGTCACAAATTATGACATAATAGTAATGAAATGAAATATTGATCCAGAAATGTGTCAATCGCATAACTGCATCAATCATGTCAACTGGTCAAAAGAATGTACTAATATTGTAGCTGATAATTGAACTGTGTGCTTTTCCTCAACCCACCGTTTACATTGAACAAAACTATGCCTTCAATATGGATAATCAAAAATTGTGGCGGCACACATAAATGTCCATTGATAAATAAGGCAGATCTGCCATAACATTAACAGACAATAAACTGGAACTCCAGCACAGTGTACAAGTATGTATGGGCATGGGCAATGTGTGCATCAGATTATATTATGCTCCAGAGTCCAATGACTCAAATTATTCATTTTTTTATTTTTATTTTTGCTTGTAGGTAAAATTACAGCAGCTACACTGGAACTGTATCAGAACCCTCTGAAAACAAAGGAATTGTTGAGATCTGCAGGAATAAACAAACCAAAAGTACCTGCCAAATTCACTGTAACATCTAACAGGAGAGATCCCATGACTGGTGTACGAAAAACCAAAACCAAGCCCAGGAAGAGCCAATCTACCAAATCAAATCATGCTGGGATTGGGGGTAAGGCATGAACTGATCACGCTGTACTTTTGTATTTTCAAAGTTTTGGATTACATTTTTGTATGCCTTCCTTAGAAATGGATGATGATTATGAAAGAGTTGATGACATTCCTTAAACGTTTGATTCAGTGATTGATAAAATAACACTAAATAACAATTAACATGAAAGACATTCAATTACCAGTATGGCAGGGTACGGTGCATAATGATCGTGTCTGTATAAATATCAGTGTTAATCATTGTTCTGATTTGGTTCCTATTGAATTAAATTGAGTATGTTCAAGGCAATACAGAATTTTTTTTAATATTTTGATAATATTTTACGCATTCATATTTATCCCTTTTGGACAGAACCTCTCAATCAAGATGGCCCTACTGCTCCTTTTCCTCCAGTAACTTTTGTTCCATCACTAGAGAGTACAGCTGATGCATGTAAGTTACAACTCTTGTTAATAGTATAAATTATAATCTTTATTCGTATCACATCAAAATATTGAAAGAAATTAGTAAGTTGCAAAACAGAGTACACTGGGGTATATTTGGCTTGCCAAACATGCCAGAGACATAACATAATTGTGATTGGTATTACCTATTCATATTAACTTACATCGTTTGCTCGGATGTGATGATGACTGCAATTGCAGATACTCAAATATTTGCAACGCCCTTGTGATAATTTGTGTGTACAAGAGAGTGGGTTTAGTATTCAAATGACAATGTTCTAGTAGAGGTGTTTGATCAAAGATTACACCGGATTTACTCCCATTGTGTTTCTTCACCAAGATTGTGTTTTCATTTATAGCAAATTGTATAAAAGATGGCCAATATCGATATGTATTATTTCTTTATTACTTTTTTGCATGGTGTTATAACTGCATAACTGTTAATCTTTTGTTAGCAAAAACTTATAAATATTTGGGGGTTTCATCAACATGATTCATAATTTCCTTAGGCTTGCAGCTCATTTGGCGAAAAAAATTAATAGCTATTTACGCCTTTCCAAGTAATCTAAATGAACTCAATACTTATATTGTGTTATAATTAACCTTTTTTGAAATTTATAAATTAAAATGTTAACAAAAGAGAACATCTTTTAAATACAATCAAATAGAAAATGATTGATGGACAATAATGGAAAATCTGGCCATAATAAGTAAGTGATGTTTCCCTGTGGATGTTATTTTATTAACAAAAGATGTTGTCCTCTTTTCACAAAATGTGTTCATAGATAATTCCACTGCACAGTTGCTTGAGGATAAGCTAGCTGACCTGATGAAAAGTAACAGGGCTATTTTCAAGAGGACATGGAGTGAGAGGATGGAGGAACAAGAAGAGAATTGGCAGGACATGAGGCAGCAGATTCTATCTACATTGATAAAGACCCATGAAATCAAACGAAATGTAGAATGCATGGAATGTGATGAGGGATATACCACAATAAGATGCATGGACTGTGCATCCCACATTCCATATATGTGTCATACTTGTGACATACGGATTCACGCCACCAATCCATTTCACCGAAGGCAAATGTGGATAAACGATTTTTATGAGCCCGTACCAACTGGATATTCAGTAAATGGGGATGATGTCTACCATGTGCTAGTCCCATTTGGTAAGTATAGTATTGTAATATCTGAATCTGGATTGTTTTTAATGTCTTCAATGTTCTCCAAGGTAGCATCTATACAATATATTAAGATTTGAAAGACTGTACACATTAAAAAGACATTGACTAGAACATTAAAATCATCAATGACTGGATCAATAACCCTTGCCCTACTGAATCTTACAAAAACGTACAGCCAGAAACTATCTCCACGCAATTGTGCTGCTGCATTGCCTCGATGATGTGTCATACTGCAGGCATATTTGAGCAGGAAGTTGATGCGCTGGTAGTTTAGCTCAGTCGGTCTCGCAATCGAATCCCAGGGTGCTGGGTGATTTTTTGGGTAAAAAAAATAGTACTTCCCCCCATCCCACCAATACGCACAAAAACATAGCCGCAGGGGTTAGGGTTAATATATGTCACTTTTTCATGTGCATTAACCCTTAACCCTACTGAATCTTACAAAAACTTACACTTACAGCAAGAAACTATCTCCACGCATGGCTGCTGCATTGCCTCGATGACGTCACCTACCGCAGGCATGTGGGCAGGAAATTGCTGCAGGCCTGTATATGCGCTGGGAGTTTAGCTCAGTCGGTAGAGGGACAGACTCTGGTGCAGATGGTCCCGCGATCAAATCCCGGGGTGCTGGGGGATTTTTCTGGGAAGAAAAATAGTATTTTCCCCCTCCCCCAATACGCACAAAAACATAGCCGCGGGGTTAGGGTTAATTTGATGATTGACTAATACAAGGATTTGATACATGAAAAGCCCATAGAAAAGTGTATTAAAATTCCTACTGCAGCAGACTGTTTTATTACACCATGAATGCATACTTGCAAATTAAGAAGGGTAATGCCTGGATTGCTTCTGGGGTCAAGATTTCATTGGAAAGTAGATATCTTGATTTGAAACTGATGAACCCCTTTTGGTTTCCTATATTTTAAAACACATTTTACAGTTAAATAGATCTGATAATAACCTCCAAAATTTAATATTAACTTATTTTTTTTAAATTTATTCCAGATATCTTTTTTCCAGTTGATACCGATGGAACATGTATCAAATGCAACACTGGACACCTTGAAAAGCACCCTGTAGATTCCACATACATAGCTGTGACTACCAAAGGTTTGTTATTAAGTGTAGCATGTAAAAGCCTTCACAGAAGTGTTGAGTATTTACCACCTCCCGATGTGTGATAATGATAGCTTAAAAGGAAATCCGTGCCATGGAACTTAAGCGCTCAAATATGTAGTATTATTATTATAATACAGACCACTTCTGAAGGTAAAGTTTTTAAAAGTACCGCGTAAAGACAAACTCGGCTTTAGAAAGAAAAACAAGGACATGCATGGTCGTCGCCAATACAGTACTCGCCATATTGATCAAAGCTATGACGAAAGACTTAACAAGATGTCAGCATTTCTGTTTCATTTATATTATCGATGTATGCCTTCAATCCCTGTGTGATACTGCCCAGCGACCTATTGCTGATGAGGCGATTTTAGTGACGATGACATCATCGACACGGACAACCGGGCGCGAATTTCAAATAATCACAGGTTGGGAATGTGCCCCGGGATGTGCGTTTTATTGGATAGTTCTGTGTTCAATTAAAATGATCAATAAACATTAGAAAAAAAATTTCCTAACGTATGATGCATGGTTTAATTAATAGAACTGTATTTCTTTAATACAAGGAATCTTATCAAAAACTGTTCAATCAAGTTTCTTAACACCTACTATAACAGACAATCGAGAAATTGATCAAAACAAACACATGTAATATCGTGTTCTGCCTTTTGTGATGATGCGCCCAATGGCCAGTTTTTTTACATAATATAGGGAAATGTATTTGCTGAAGACAATACCCAACTGCTATTATGAAACCACCCAAAAATAACACCCATTTTTTCTTTTAAATGGCTGCCCTCGTCACAGTATAGTGTTAAGAGAAAAAGAAACCATAAACAACACCATTCACAGTGATTTTAATCTTCCATCCACTTTTTCTTTATTATTGATTTTATTAACTTGAACTGAATTGTTAAATCATGCATTGTTTAAATAGATTTAGTCACTCCTAAAACCTGTCCTATGCTACCATGATTAGTTACAGACTTTTTGTTGTTTTAACAGGGCGTTTTATGCTGAAAAAAGCACTTACAAAGTGCACAACATGCAACTATGTGAATGTTGAAAGAGAAGTTTGCAACATAATTTCAAATGGTTTTTGGCCTGGTAGTAAAAACAGAATCAGATACCTCTTTTCTGCGGAACTGTTGGAGTGGATTTCCAAGCTTTCAAAACACATGCCCGGTACATCACTCTCAGCATTTGCTAAAGCTATCCAGGATATAGGACAACATGTAAGTTATGTAATGGCTACTCAATAAACAACCTTGTTTAACACCAGAACTTGTCAAAATGTTATCCTGATAAATGATTCACGGCATTCTTTATATCACAAATTCTCAATTTGTGATTTAAAAAAAATAGATTGGCCTATAATGGTCCATATTAAACATGATGGGACAGTGTATGTTTGCTTGGTTGTTTGTAATTGTCTTATCTATTCATTTATTTCTTTGCCTGTTTGTTTGCTTATTTTATTGTTTATTTTTGTTGTTGTTAATTTTCATTAGGTATTTTAGCAATTTTATAGGGTAGTATGAGAAATGATTACGATTCACTATTGAACAGTTAAGATCTTGAGTGAGAAATAATTAGTATTCACAGTTGAATTAATGGTCCATATTACCAATACAAGTTAGACCAGGTTTGACTTTAGCCTTGATCTAAATGGATAAAAATAATGCCCAAAGGAACTTAGTGCAGTGTTTTTAAATAAAATAGTTCCTGTTTAAACCTGTCATATCATGTTCATGCTATATGATATTCAACACTAGCCTATGTTAGTTTCAAACCATCTGACACAGCTTCAATCAACACACCTTATCTCATTTAACAGGATGCATACAGGAAATTTAAATATGGATGACACGGAACACGCTGCAACTTAATCATGATAAGTCTGAGTTCTTTGTCATCATGTCCCATCATCAAAGGCAGAACATGGCACCCGTATTAAGTTTGTGATAATATTAGAAGTCCTCTTGACTGCAGTATCTATAATATGCTTCCCATATCAAGACCGATATCATACCAGGTTATGTGCATGATCAAAATATGGATTTTCATTATGTTTGGTATAGTGGAAAGACTTATGGTATAATATATTGAAATGCATTTAAAAAATCAAAACATGACAGGATTGTCAGAAAAAAGTACAATTTTTCTGAAAAAGAGGAATACTGAAATTTTCAAATCTTTGATTTTCAGGGAGTTTGACAACTGTGATTTGGCATAAGAGAAACTATACCAATGTAAATATTGCAACAACAGTTTGAAAAGAAAGGAACTGCACTTCAATATTCCTTAAAAATTACTGCATTTTTGCAATCCTTAGACATTTCTCTACAAGTGGATTTTTTTCTTGTTTTTCATTCATGTCACACTTTTTTATATACTGCCAAAATATGGTTAAAAAAATGACAATTTTTAACCTTTAAAACACTTTTTTTTTACAAAATTATCCTAAAAACATATTGGTCAAAAATTGAAAAATAAATAAGTGATTCCTGTATTGTTTTCTCAATGAGATATTTTCTGTTGACAACTTTATTGGGTATGTTTATTGATTTAGATGTAGATAGACTACGCTAGTACACTGTATATGTTTGACCATTCTATTTGCAGAACTTATTAAAAGTTTTGCCAAGCTGTCATCTGTGGTTGTTGCTGTTTTGAATTCTTACATTTTCTTATACTTATAAATAAGGAAGGTTTGTAACTAACATGTGAACTTGAAGTTCTATTTCTTTGGTTTCTTTGTCATTTGTTGTCAGATATTCTCTAGATAGCATAAGCAACTGAAATTCTTTTGAAATGTTCCTGCTTTGTGTACAACTTCTATCTATGTCATACTTTTGTTTCAGTTTGACAGTGTTTGCTCGTGCAATGTCAACACTTCGTCTCTGCATCATGCTCCTCCATTGTGGAACCATACACTAATACGTCATCGATATAACTAATCGTGCCTTTTACACCATCTCTCATTTGTGTGGCATATTTGTGAAATACCTCAGATGCACTATGTAGTCCAAATGGTAGTCTTTGGAAAGCATACCTTCCGATCGAAGTTTGAAATGTGCATAATTCTGCGCTTTCTGCATCTAACTCTATTAGCCAAAAAAACATTGTATCTAGCATCTAGAACTGTAAAATATTGCGCACCTGCTATTTCACTAGCTAATTCTATGTTTAGAATTTGATAATGCTCACGCACGCCTTATTCCAATATTTAGGATCCAAACACAGCCTTAGACTCCCATTTGGTTTCTCAACAATTACTAGGGAACTAACCCAGTCAGTGGGTTTATCAACCTTTTTTACTATGTTTAGACTTTCGACAGGTGACTAAAAATCAGTTGAATTTCTTATTATAGGAAGATGTGATCAATAAGACTGTGCTTTCAAGAGTTCTGAGTGAATACCAGTACTGCCAAAGAGAACTTGCTCTCATTCAAGGATTTGATGCCATGAAATGTCCACCATGTGCAATTCAACAGCACTCTGCTCATGTCGATGGGAATTTTAAGGTGTATCGTTATAGTAAAGTGCCTAGGTAAGAATATTTTATTTATGATCTATAGCATTTTTATAAAATTCTGAAATATGATAATGACAGTTTTGTGTTTACAAACACTTTGCATAAAGAAAAATGTCGCCCAAGAACACAATATAGACACACTATATTGTATTATGTGAAATTGAACTGTTACTCATTCATTTATTTGGATAATGAGGTGTAAATTACTGTGGTAACAAAAATGTTAATGCTAGTCTTGTAACACCGTGTGACCAAGGTTCTATATATTCTTTATTCAAAGAATCAGTTGTGTTAACTTGTGTATCATGATTATGATGAGCTCAACGGAGGCAGACATGCCTTATATGTTCCCAGTTCTTTTTGTTGATTCTTACAGGGGTATAAGAAAACCATACTATAGTGGAACTTTTATAATCCAAGATGATTTGGTGCGGGAACATATGACAGATGTCTACTCACATACTGAGAAGGTTAGTTGTTTAAATGTGCATATAAAATTATTTGTAAAGACATTGACTATTGTTTTTGTTAATTACTTATTTCTCACTGATTACCAACTCAACTATGTATTTCATTGGGCTATAAAAATTGAATGCATGTTAATGCTGTTACTTGGTATATGACTGTACGACTGTACATTCAGGTTTTTTTATTTTAATAAACTACACCTTTAGCTTATTACTTCATTTGTGTTTATGCAGTTGATAGTAATGGCATCACTAGCGAACGTAAATTGTTTGTTTTCGTTAATTGTAGTTTGGTGATACAAAATAAATTCTCACAATCAAAAAAATCATGTTATTGGGTTCCTGGTTTATCTTAAGCTACAGAGGCTCAATACACCTATGTTACGCCAGTTTCTGGACTGGCTCATCCATCGAAAACAATGAACACATAACTTACTCTCTTGCAATGTCTATAGTGCCATTGCCATGGTCCCAAAAAAGTCTGATTTCATCATAAATTATCACTTGCGAATAGTAAATGCTTCCTCATATAAATTGAATTTAATGTTTGGTTTTTTGTGTGTGCATGTGTGATCATAAGGTTAGTGAAGTAGGTCAAAGGTACACCTTATATCAATAGGAATATGTAGGGGTGTTCTTGTTTGTTTGTTTGTTGAAATTGATATACATGCACTACAAAATGATATTGTTTACAGAATTCTTCGACCAATACTTGTGGGAACACTGTTTGGAAGGCTGCGCAAGCACACAACAGCAGAAAGGCAAATCAGGATGAGACTGGTCTGGAAGTGGCTGGATGCAGACACACGCTGGCACAGAAAGCTGTGAATATGCATCGTGGGGAGCAGTATGCCTATCCACATTACCTGCACCAGTTTGTACTGCTTCCCTTAGGCATACGCTTCTTGTGGCAAGATGTAATTTGCCACTACTGGCCATGGGCAATGCGGCGCACCAAATACCTGCAGGCTGTAAATAGCGTAAAACCAGCATTGTCTGTAATGCATTCCAAAGCGCATTCATGGGATTGCCAGGTAAGTGTAAACTCTCTCATCAAAAGACATGTTTTGAAGGATATAAGTGCCATCTGACTTGACCACATGGTGAGATAATTTATCTTGCCATGTCGACAAAATAAAATAAGCAACTATCACAATGGATGTTGACATGGTGAGATAAATTATCACATCAAGTGGACTTAGTAAAAGTTTGATGTTGACATGACTAGATAAATTAGTACGCCAAGTGTACTTAGTAAAAAGTGGATATCCACTTTATTTTCTAAGTGAACTTGTGATAATTTATCCCTTCAATTCAACATCCACTCTTTACTTTGTTGACTTGAAGGGAAAATGTATCAAATATATCATATCAAATATATGAAGTTGAAAGTCATTATCTTGAACATCGAAACATAAATCACAACTTGAAGTATCATTTGAATTTGAAAATGCCTTCAATTAAAAAAAATGATTTGAAACTCAAAATCAAGCAAGCTTCGATTGACCTTGTGTAATGCATGAGTAATAAACTTAAGCCATAAACCTGCTATATAAAGCCTATGCATCACTAGAAATACCCATCTGAGCTATGATGTATTATAGAGTTGCATCTGAGCTTTGATGAATGATGGATTATAGAGTTGGGCTGATCGCCAAATTCATTCTCTAGTCTGCTTGATAATAGATCCTCAATTGAGTGGATATGGGAGTACGATTTTCTTCCTATTGGATTATACAGCACTACTAGCATGTATTTAATTTCATTTGAAATATACAAATGTTCATCCCCTCCAGGTAAAATGGGGTGGTCGATATCAGGATGGAGCAGGAACCGGTACAGGAGAAGAAATGGAGCAATTCTTTAGTCATCTATCTCGCCTTGGATCAACGACGAAAAACATGTCTTCTGCTGGTAAGTAGTTATGGCCGAGTGTCATATTAAATGGTTGCCATATCCCTGCAAGACCTCTAAGTGACTAAAAGATGGTGTGTGTCTAATGTGTGTTATCAATGGGTGGCACAGTATAATGATGATATTATTATTTTTAAGGTTTGTACACAGTAAACATCTTGTTATACTTTCATATAATACTCAACATCCTATCACTGTATTAAAACATTAAAGGAAAACACCTGTTATTATCCATCTACCTTTTTATTAGCGGCAATAGAAATTACATCTTGATAGGTCCAGGGTAATTTATGAACTTTACCGGAAAAATATGTCAACAACGGTTAACCAATAAAATACCTCCATAGTGATACATTCAAAAATGTTTAGGGTAGGAGGTTAAAATAGGGTCAGTCGGATTACGCCTTATTACCAGAAGCAAAATTTGTTATGATGATCATTTGGTCTGACACTCCACTTTCTTTATACTTTATCAAGGGATAAATGGGGAAAGAATATTGTGACCGTTTAAAATGACAAATGATGGATGGCATCTGATGTATAAAGGACAATTTGTTTTGTTAAACTCTGATAACAACCAGGGTTTTTCTATTGGTGGACGGGTCCATGAAAGTACTCATTATTTGAAATATAATTTAAAGGTAATGATTACATGAAAAATTGTTCGCTTTAAAGTATAATGACTTTTTTAACATAAAAAAGTGCTACTATGCTATGAGTTTTGTGTTTGCCTCTATCTTTATCAATTTTAAATAATTAATTGAACATGTTAACTATGTTTTGCAAAATATCTCCAAATAATGCAATTCTGAATAAATATACTGTTGATCGAATGGTGTCTATTGACCCTAACCTCCTAAGTCACATTTTGAAGAATTTTTTTCAACGACAAAAACGGGGACAAAAAGAGTGGCGCTGCCACCGGGGCTGGAACCCACAACTCTCGGTTGGGAGACGAACGATCTACCAGTGCGCCACGGGAGCCAACCATACTCGGGCCAGTATATTGGCCCGACTACGTAGCCTGGGGCCATTATTTCATCGAAAAATTGCCACGCCAGCTGGCACAGATAGACTTTACCGTGGACATTTGTGGCATTGAAGATGGTTACGGTTAATAAAATCATACATGGACAATTTTGAAAAAAGAAAAAAAAAGAGAAAAAAAAATTCTGTTAACCCTAACCTCATAAGTCACATTTTGAAGAATATTTTTCAAAGACAAAAACGCGGACAAAAATAGTGGCGCCGCCACCGGGGCTCGAACCCACAACCTCTCGGTTGCGAGACGAATGCTCTACCAGTGCGCCACAGGAGCCAACCATACTCGGGCCAGTATATTGGCCGGACTACGTAGCTTGGGGCCATTATTTCATCGAAAAAGTGCCACGCCAGCTGGCACAGACAGACTTTACCGTGGACATTTGCGGCATTGAGGATGGTTAGGGTTAAGCAACTTTATTAGAAAATGTTTTGTGGTGATGTGACTCAGACAAACAATTGTGTGAGGGCAGTTTCTTTGAAAATGCGAAAAAATTAAGGTGAAATGGTAATTGTTTCAACAAAATATCAACATCTGTTTTTGCCAACACTAATTAAGGTCCGTATGCACAAAAAGTAAGACCTGGTCTAAGTGGATTTTAGTTATGTGAAATGCACCCTTTAATTACATTTCCTTTTCAAATTAGCCAACAAGATTTGGATGCAAAGTTCAAAAATAGCACAAAATACCTCATGAAAATGCAGAGGACAAAACAGCTTCTGAGGCATGAATAGATTTCACTTAGACCCGGTCTAACTCAATTGTGCAATCGAACCATAGTGTTCCTATTTTTTGATGCGAGGAACTGTAGTGTAACATATTGTTTTAATATATGTGATCTGTTTATGGTCGTGTTTTTTAACCTGGGCTACATTTGTGTTACATGAGTCCATTTCATGAAATATACCTCCTTTCGCAGTTTCAGTAGAATATATCAACATGTTTACATCTAAAGTGTATGAAACCATATACATTTGGAAAGCTTATAATCTAAGGATTGAAAATATGGTAACTCAAAATCAAATATACAGGGTGACCTGAACATTATACAGGGTCTAACAATTAAAATTGTATACAAAATGATAATTTTCTTATTTTTTTCTCCATTGTATAAAAAATGCAGGACCTATTCAAAGGCTAGAAATATTTTTGCTGTAATTGAGTAAATTAAACATCCAGTCATATACAAAATTGATTTTTCAGCTTATTAGGAAATATATATACAGGGTGGTCAAAATAGGAAATTTTAGATAATGGAAAAGATAACTAAATTATGCAAATAGAAATGAGAGCTCATTGCTTTTACATTAAAATCAAAGCCTTAAAATCTCTTTCCAATTTTCCTGCAAGGAAAATTTTGAAACATTGACAAAAACGGCTTTGTGACTATGTACACATGGTTCATCCTACATCGTTAATCAGATTTGAAAATTAGTTAATTAGCTTAATTGACACTTTAAGTAAATGATGTAAAGCATTGTTGCATCATTTAGAACTCAACTGACATAATACTAAGAATTAGAATGCTCTATTACAGGAAAACGGTCCATATTCACCCATTATTAGACAATTATCTCCTCCTCCACTTCCTCCTCCTCCACTTCCTCCTCCACTTCCTCGAGTCCTCCACTTCCTCAACCACCCTGACTAATTATGCTTTAATGAGCTGTAATAATTTAATCAAAGGTGATGGATTTTTTCTCTCTTCAGATTATTAAAGGGGGATCAAATTGCCGTTAAAATAAGTCCAAACACAAGTCAATCGCGTAGAGGGTTACACAAATACAATAGCCTAAGTACAAAAAAGTGATTAGAATGTAACAAAACCACCTTTTATGGGTGCCGAGGTAAAAAAAACGTGACCTTATGTGTTTGACAAACTCTGTATAAGTAAAGTATGTCCTTTGTAAAAATATTTTTAGCAAATTCCAAATGCTTGATTATACATGGACATGTAAATGTATTATTCTTAAACACCTCTGAGGGTTTCCACCAATCACAATCGCTCCTGCCTACGTCTATATGACACAATGTAACATAGTGTTATGGCGTCGTACAACCACCCTGCTTTGCATCTTTGTCCTACTTAAAATAGTGCTCTCACTCTGGTTGCATGATAAGATAGTTAAACGGCAGAGGCCAAAACAATATTTCGGTTGAATCAGTGTGTGGTTGATTAGATGTTTAGTGGATAATAATAATAATAATAAAACACATTTATATAGCGCACTACACGGGGAGTCACAGTGCGCTGTACACACATTATGGAATATGTAAGAACTTTAAAAACACCTAAAAATTACACCAATTAAAACCTTAAAATACATACAATATTATAAGAACACACACATTAAAATACATCAAAATGTTGATAAAATCAGAAAATGAGTTCAAGCAATGGCGAACAGGTGAGTCTTGAGTTGTTTTTTGAAAATTGCGAGTGTAGAAGCGAGTGTAGAAGGATGGTGGGTTGGATAGTTTATGTAGCATGTATTAAAGGACCACTACTCATGTTTCTAAGCACAAGATGGCAGACGTCACTGAGTTCATTTAATTTTGCATGGGATAAGATTTGGACTTACTATGATTTTCGCCAAACTAACTTCATCTTAACGCTTTCCATGCGGCAGGCGGCTGTGTAGACGACATTCCAAATTTGACAAAATGTTTCAAAAATGTCAACATTATTGAATTTCATTACCATATCTGGAATCACCATAAGAAATGCATTGAAATAAGTACAAACATGCCTATTATTGGTTCAGTGATTCTGGAGGTAGACCTTGAAAGTTGGGAAAGGTTTCTGAAAAATTTGTTTTGTTATGGTAAAACTAATAGCCGCGTGGAAAGCGTTAATTATGTGCTTTGGTGAGACAAGAAAAAAGGTCTACATATAAGTATTGACCTATGCTTTATATGGAGTATTCACAAATAGGATCAAAGATCACAGAAACATCACCAGAGTTCACTGAAATAGGCAAACACTTTGGTAAAAACAGGGTTTTGATTACACAAGAAAAAATTCTATATGAGTTTCTTTCCCTTTTTCAGGAAGAGAAGATACAATTACAGAACATGTTCTGTTTTGGAACACTAGGAAGATTATGTCCCTGTCATCTCAACTCTGCAGGCGTTTTAGAAGGGTAAGTTCATCAGTTATGAAATGATTTGGTCATTGGAGTGAGAAAACAAGTCAGTTGATATTAAGAATGGACTATACGGGGGTCAAAAATGTGTTTTTTGGTAATTTTCCCCATGTGATGATTTAAAAAAAAAAATCCATTTGACCTAAGTGTGCAGCGCCCTCTTGTGTCAACATATCTGATCCTTGTGGGGGAGTGGGTTTGAGTATAAAATCTTTCATATAACTCATTGCATGGCTTGTTGCTGTGATTAAAGTGTCTAAATAAATGTAAATGAGCTCAAACTAGCTAATTTTGAAAGTTTCATAAATATTGGACTTTGCCTTTTCTAAAACTTGACGTTTTGGGTCAAAATTGACCATATGGGCGCTTTTCAAGTGTGGGGTCAGTTTCAACCATTCGCTATTTTGAAGTTTACAGCTATTTAAAGTTAACAGCTATGAAGATGACATGTAAGTGTCACAATTAGACCCACTCAAGCAAAATGCTTGGACCAACCTATAAAAGCATTCTGGCTGTAAGAGTGTCTCCTATAAATTAAGTGTGAATGGTAAAACCTTAATTGCCATATAGGGTTTCTTAGCCATATTGCAAATAGATCAAAAAAGCTGTAAGTTAAACAGACACACTTTGTTTTATTAATCCATTTCAAATATTTTCACATTGACATCTGTAGATATACTTCACTGCAAATTCAAAGATGTACACAATTAATGATGTATGTCGCAACAGTCACTCCTTGTGTTAAATCATCTTCATTTTTCTTTCCATATTACAGACATCAAGTGCCATTGTTGACACTGAAAAACAACTGAATAACTACTTGGCCAAGATCGAGTGTGAAGCTGAAAGTTTGGAGGATTGGCATTCTGAAATATGTCAGGCTGCGGAAGGTAAATACCTTGGCTTTTGAAACCAAATCCTTTTTTCATTTGATGTTTTCAATCTTGCAAATTGATTTTGTGAAACATTTTCGATGAGGAAAGAATAGGTGTTCATTTTACTTAAATATATTTCATAATTTATCTAGGCTAAGTATTTTAGAATTCTGCCTACTGTGTGCTTCCTGTGTCACTCCTCATGTATGTAAGTTTGTCCCTCCATTCCCTTTTTTTGTATGGGATGTCTCCTTTTTATCTCCACATGATTGCCATTTTGCTTTCCTTTTAGTGCAATGGTTATCTGCTGCTCCTGTCTGTCTCCATTTCATTCATTTTATTTTACGATGTATTTTACTTTGTTTTTTGATGTATGTTGGTATTCTTGTTAAGGGATGTCCAGTATTTTGTATACATGGCCTGTTGCATCAATGATAGTTGTCTCCAATTTTTTTTGTCATTGCCCGTATTCTGAGAATAAATGGTAATGTCTATATCATAGAGAATGGTTTTATCTCTGCCAAAGCAGCTTCACCCTGCCTTAATTTTGGTCAAAATTTCATCTTTCTTTCAATCATACGGAACATGTTTTATGCATTTCATTTTTAGTTGTTGTGTGTTTTTTTCTGTCAGATGACATCTAGCACTTTAATAATAATAAAAGCAACTAGAATTCTCGGTTCTCGGGTTGGTGATTCATGGGATGGGTACTCTTACTCTAAAAATCCTGTTATCACAGGTACCCTAATATTCCTGACACCCCATGATACAGGAACCCATGTGCCCTTAATTCCGGGTTTATTAATCGGGTCTTATTTAACAGGGTTTTTAGTTTTAGAGTCGGCGGGAGGAGGGGTCTATCGTCAAGATCATCTGCGCCCAGTCTTGAGAACTGTGCATGCAATATCTATCTATTTTTCTGCCTATTGACATTTAGTATTCCTCCATAGGCATGCCTAAACGTATAATGTATGTATGTAAACCATGTATGTTTGCGCACACCAATATCCACGTAACATTCCCATTTACACAGACATGCCATGATTGGCCTGAAGGCCTATCCAAATTGCTATAATAATAATAACAATAATAATAATACAGGACTTAAAGAGCGTAGTACGCAAAGCTTCAATGCGCTTTACATGAATAAATGGCCAAAAATCGTCACCATCATTACATACAAATTAAAAAACGAATCATTAAAAAGACCAACAATATATAAAAAAAACATACAAATTACAAAGATAGACACAATGATATATTACAATATAAATATGTGACCTGGCACAAAACAAAATGAGCGTAAAGTCGCTGGGGCTGATTTTGAGTTATGGCCTGAAATAGTCGAAAGTCGATAGTCATCTTTCTGAACGATAAACTATTTATATATCACTTTCCGAAGTATTAAGAAAATGTTTTGGGTCTAAATATGTTTTTAAGCCATTTTAGAGAGGGCATTGTATTCTTACATCTCAAGAAATGAATGCAAAGAGAGGAAAAATGTTTTGGAATGTCTCGAAATTACCATGTTTACATAGTTATTTACAAGGGTTTAAAATAGTATCCCTTTTTGCAAATTTGGTTTGGTCTTAAAGGTCAGGGCTTTCCAGGGCTAGTTTGAACCCTGTATACTCCCAAATGAACCAATGAGAGGCCGTTTAATAAGAGGTCATTAGCATAAACAATCTTTCCATTAAGACCTGTAATCGGCATTTGTACACCAAGTGACGACAAGCTTCACCGACTTTGAAGGCCTTTTTCTCCAATTCAATTATTCAGCGATGATTAACAATTTATCATAATTTAACTTTGGAATGGCCTATTATATCAAATTTGGTGTCCCTTAAAGTTTTCTTTTCTGCTATTTCTTCATATCAACAGGTAGGAAGGCTGCACAAGCTAGAGAGCCCGATCTAGTGGAATTTTTTCAATTGATCCAGCATCAGCGGGAAGCAGATGGTTTGTCGGCTTTCCATCAACGCTCAAGTGAAGACATGAGTGTGTTGATGGGTAACAAAAATCTTCACCATCAGATCTCCTCATTCGTGGAAGATTCCAGCAAAAAAGCTACCCGCTCTGTAGAACTCGGTAACAAGCTCGCCAATGACTTAAATATGTCACCTGACGAATTGTATACACATGGTAAAGAGGTGACTATCACTAGAAAATTTGAGCAACTGCAAAGATTAATGGAATTAACTGTGGTTACAATCAATCAGAGGAAGATCATGATTAACGAAATGTCAGGTAATTGATGAAGCATTTATTGATTTCTAATCTGTGTAGGCAAATGAAATCATGAGGAGTAGAGTACCGTATTATCCCTATTAAGCGCCCATGCCCTTATAAGCGCCCACCCCAGTTCTTTCTCAATGATTACCAACAAACAATCCCTTATAAGCGCCCACCTTTTCAATTACAGTAGCACTGTACAACAACATTTATCGCCATGGCGTCCTTCAGTAAAGCAAGCCTGGTTCGATCGCTGCCGCCTTGCTCTCCCCTATCCCACTAGGCGCTTTACTGCCACGCGTACAGTAGTGCTGATACCACTGCCTGTACAGCGAGTGGTTTTGAACATGCTCACGATAAATTAATTTAAAAAAAGGTAACATAATAAGCGCCCACCCAAATTGACTTTGCTAACCGCCCTGGGCACTTAATAGGGATAATACGGTATTTCGTTTTAATGCCCCTGATCCCTTCTGATATTTGACCTACACTCCATGGACACCATTTTATCACACAAGATGCTAGCCTAATGTCCATATTCACAAAACAAGTTAACGTAAGATATATTGGTGATATAGTTCTGCCAGGACGGAACATATGTACTATTTTGGTATTGTTCTTTATAGAACTTGATGAAAACAAATATGTAAATGCGGCTAACCACAACTAGATGGTTGCAAGTAATCTGTTGACAATGTTAGGACTAAGAATGGAAATGAATACTATAGTCCTCTCGTTGGTAGGATCAGGTCTAAAGTGTTCTGAGCAAACAGACCCATTTATGAGTCTTGTTGACATTGGTGCATATCTTAAGTACAGGACTTGTGTAAGTTTGATGATTGTAACATACTGTGCAGAAGAGAAACATTTAGTAGATATTGTGACTGGAAATAGCAAAAGCAATACTGGAAAACCAAGACAAAGTTGTAAGAATGATAGACTAAGTTCCCCCCCCCCCCCTTATATACTATTCTTTCCATTGAAATGTTCTTTAGCTTGAATTATCATGTGTCACATCCATACATCCTGTGCTATGTATCTTTTTTTAGCTTTTGTCATTTCTTTTTGATGATTTCATTCACTTTAGATTCATGCAAGCAGAGAACACGACTACGCTCCAAAAATGTTTCAGAAAAAAAAAATCTTAGTAATCTGGTCAAGGAGTATAATTCAATCAGGCGATTATCAGGGTCACAACTACCAGACTGTAATGATGATGCCATTTTGGAGGGGAAATTTCCGTGGCACTCTAGCATAGGTATGTATACTTCAAATTGTGTTAAGGGGGGTGTGGACCCTCAGCATAGCCTCCATAAAAAACCTGTTGTAACTCCTTCATTATTCACTTAAGTATCACTCTTTAATCATTCATGGAAGCTTTATCAAAGTATGCATTTTCTATAAGCAAAAGTTAAGATAAATTTGATTTTTAACATAGACTAGCTTTATAATTACTGTTTTAAAACAAATCACAAACCTGACCTATTCTTGGTTTTGTCAAGATAAGAAAAACAAATGTTATCATTTGTGCATTTTTTAAATCCCAAGAAAATTCTCTAGGAACATTTTTTTTGTTTTTTGTTTTTTTATTCATGTCTTACTATATCATCCCAAAAAATATGGCAAAAAAGGTGACAATTTTAACATATTGCAACGTAATCTTGTACAAAATTATGCACAAATCTGATTTAGGACAAAAATAAAAAAATAAAAAAGCCATTCCTAGCGACATATACTCTTTCCGATGAGCATAAAAACTTGCTAATTGATGCAGTTTTGAGTTACATGTAAGCTGCAGAAAATATGGCAAAAAAGTGTTGACAGAAAAAGGTCAAAGGTCATGTAGGGGTCATTAGAGGTCAATATGTGTACAACCCATATTACTTATAAGTTCATTGTCACCAAGCTTGTTTGTAATGACCTTTGACCCCTTTCTGTCAAAACTTTAAAACTATTTATTGCTGTTTTTGGAATAACACAATCTGAGGCAATCTGAGAATCTATCAATGGCGGTCAATCTGAGGAGCTCTCCAATGGCGGTCTGTGGACAGGTAATAAATAGTAGGAAAAATGTGTAACTTTGCACAGGGACTTAGTAAAGATGTCTGAAGGATCACATATCAAAATAAAAGTGTCTGGCTCCTTCACTTCTGGGTGTTTTCTAAAACTTTTTGATACGTCCTCGTATATCCTTTGCACTATGGTTCAAAGTGTATTGTATGCTAATATTGCTCTTATTGTCATGATCAATGTACTTATTTAATAGAATATTTCTCAATAGAAAGCCTAGTTTGGTCTATACATAAATATTTTGAAATTCATTTGAAAGTTCAGTTTAAATGAAAACAAAATCTTTTAATTAATTTGCAGGCCTAAAGCATTCATATTCTGATTAAGTTGGCTAAGAGAAATACCACTTCTTCATATTTTTGAAATCAAATTGAAAATGTATATATATATATATTTTTTTTTTACTCAGCACCAAATCAGGGACCACATGTACCATGGGACATCAAGAAAACAGCAGTCGATTTGTCAATGCTATTGCAGCGCAACAGGGAAGAAATTAAAATCCTGAAGCAAGATATGTACAACTTGCTTAGATTTTATGAGCAAAGGGTTGCTCATCTTACAGAATCAATTACCGATCTTGTGACAGAAATACCTGATTTAAGCGATGACGAGGTATGTACATCTTATAAGTTCTGTGAACAAACAGACACTATCCACTTTTTGCATGGGCTTTAATTGATTGTCAGTTTTTCTGATTTGTCTGATTAATTGAGTTTTAGAACAATTATTTTGACAAATTTTATACCCTATTTCCTACGAAAGACTGATTCCTCCAAGATATGCAACTGTTCAAGAAAACATGCAGTTTGTAAGATTGCTTTAAGGCATATGATAAATTAATTAATATACATTCAAATTACATGAGTATACCTCTCTGAAGCTGAGTAAGACAATGTATAATGTCTTGTCACCTATTATGCTGCTGCTGTAGGCCATAGTCCTTCATAGAACTGTAGGTATTATCCTCCATGCATTTTCTCTTGCTACGACCAGTCATCCATTATGCTTTAATGCTGTCCATCCAAGCTGTTTTTCGGTGTCCTGGTCTGCCTTTCCTTCAACTTTGCACTCCGTTGTTGCCAGCACTATGCTATCTGGTTGTCGCTTCCAATGACCAAATGTTGCAAGTTTCTGGGTTTTTTTAGTTGGACAAGTAGACCTTCAATCTCTGTAACACCAACTGCATTAGATTTCTTGGTCCGTCCAGCTGATCCGTAACACTCGCCGCCACACCGAAAGCTCAAAGGCTGCAAATGTTTTACAATTTTTTTAGAATGCCTTACACTTTTCATTTTCAAAGACCCATAGTATACCTCATTGTATTTTGCAACAACAGTTGCTTATTTGTTGAAAGGGTAACCTGATCAAGTTTGGTATCAAAATAATGCCATAAGATCACTTTAGCTAAGCATGATTTATTGTCGATATACAATGTACATATTCAGAAATATAGAGCAATTACAAGGTAGAGCGATGTTTGGGACACCCGGTATATGAAAATGATCATATAAGAAGTTGACAGAACTAAACACAATTGCACTTTCAATTTGCACCCTCTATCTAAGCATAGAGTATACAATACATTCCAGGATGTCCCATGAAGATCTTTACCATATTTGACAGAAATATTGAAAAAGTATCAAATTTGTTTTATAGATTCATTGAAAGGCATTGAGAGATATTCCACAGATAGGGGATGAGGGAACAAGTATGCAATCCTTCCACCTGCAACCATTCAGCTTACCACCTTGTATAATGGTCTAATTTGGTATTTTTTGTATAGAACTAGAACAATTTTGAAAATGTCATAATGCGTATGCTGTCAAAGACTATTTATGTTGGTGGGACCTAGATTTTTTTGTATATGATTATTAATGTAAAATGGAAACTGTGAGGGTCGCTTATTGGACTTCTGTAAAAATTACAAATGGTATGGAACACGGAAAGTCACAGAGTCATAGAGTAATGACAGTTGCAAATTCGCTCTTTGGACTGAAACTAAAAACATAAATGTGTCTAATGTAAAACTTATTTACTGTATTCACTGTATTTAATTATTCCATCTTTTTCTTTATTTTGTCTTCATTGTTATACAGCCGGACATCAATGAAAAGGGCATCGTAGCACTAAAGACACAAGGTTTATTTTTTGCAAAAGCACAGCTACAAAATGGAATTCATCTGTTTCAAAAATGCTTGAACAACGAATGGAAAGATATCGAAATCATGTTGGAAGAAGATGAAATAAATGAAGCCGATGACGAGGAACAGGAAGTTGATGATGAAGACCAAGAAGATTATGAGAGGAATGGTTAATTCTTGAACTGAAATCGGCCACTCGAGGAAATATAATACTATCACATGAGCGGTTGGCCTGGGTAATCCACCAAAGCCGGCCAGACCAAACTCTGGCGCGGTTCCCAGGTACTGTCCAGATCATTTTGACATTTTATTACATGGACCCAACCATACTATTCCGCGCACCTCGTAAACCAACGGAGCAATTCTAACGGTTGGCACGATAGGGCGGCACCCTAGATGTCATACAAGTTGATGGACACTAACGCGTGCTATCAGCATGGGGTGTTCCTTGCTGGTAAACTGTGTGCACACATATTCGCGGTACTACTATTCTAAGTACTAAACTGTGAATATTTATTTACCAGAAAATTTTAAATAAGAGGAAACTTCAGTATTAAAATTAATTAAACGAAGAGTATTTGTTTCTTTGCACGGATGATCCCTTAGGAGTCATAAAACGTACAGTGGATTATCCAGGTCCCTCCTCACGGCTTCGCCGTTCGAAATCAGTGTACTATAAGGCCGTGAGTCGGACTGATTCCAGTTCTAGGTTAATTCATGAATGCAATATTGGCTTAGACTACTTTTTCACTTACAAAAAGGTGAAATGCTTGACTTACAGATGATCACTAATTTCTCCATTCTGCTCCTATGCAATTGTGGCACCCCACAAATGTGTCATTAAAAAAGTTTATGGGATCGCTCAATTTAGTTTTTGACTTGCGCTGGTCGTAAGTCATTTCTTGCCAGTCCAAGTCATTTCACAAGTCATTAGGCTGTAAGTCAAAGTCAATGTCAACATTTGCAAGTCAAATCACAAGTCACAAGTTGTTGGGAGTGGCTTTTACAGTCACACACGATTATAGTATGCTTACCATTTTGCCAATCCCATATTTTAGAATTATAGTGGTAGGACAAACAGCAAATTGTGATACAACAAAGAAATATTATGTGTGTGTACCCAAGCTTATAAACTAAAGAATAAGACATAATAATACAAATCCTTCAGAAAATTGAGCATGAGTCTTTCCTTAACATACGTGTTGAGTCTGTGTATTGGTAACCACATACTGTTTTAGGTCTAAACCAAGTAAATGGTATGAAATGAATGGTGTATTAAACAGAAGAAAAATGTGTGTACTTAATGGTCATTATTCTAAGTATAAATTATCATGAGAAGATCATTTTATGAACCATATAGCATATTACCATAGTAGGTAGATTTTTATATCAATACATATATCAGCATTTCATAGGCACTGATCTCCTTTGTGCAATAAAGCCATAAAAGTTGCCCAACAATCAATAACTACCTACAATCAAGGAAAATAATAGTTGGCACACTGACGTAACGTATTACACCTATCCCTGTGCTCACAATTGCGATCAGACTTGGGACATTGCTCTGTTTTATGGAAAGAGCAAAAGTCTCCCTCTTTATTATACCCCCCCCCCCCCCCCCCCCCCCCCCCCCCCCCCCCCATCAATCAATGCTGCCAAGGCTTCTGATAACATGACTCGGATCACCATTGCCTCTGGGCAGAGTGCCCGTAATTTTTCCGTAATTAGGACAAAGTGTGCCAACCTCTTTTCATTGATTGTAACTTGTATCTGGCTGCTTCATAGATATCGTTAAGAAACGACCAGAACCCAATATTATCGTGTTGAACGAGTACTACAAATCAGTGAAATACGATCCATTTTTATACAATTGAATTTTATCAATCATCACCATGACCTTTGAACTCTGTGAGAGTATTATGATTTCATAAGTTTCATCAAATCTAATTTGAATTACCACTGCTGATACCATCTTAATGCAGTTCTTGTTTGAATCCAATTGTTTGTTATTTACCTTGTAGGAGATGTATACAGTGTAGATGATATCATTGGTTACTATTCAGAGAATTAAGCTTGTGGGTTATGCCATGCCAAATCAAACAATGGGTTGTTGTTCACCCTCTTGGATGTGGCTGAAAATTATTTCTAGTGTATATGTACATCTATCAACAATTAGCGCTCAACTCAAAGCCGTTTTGAAAATATGGCCTGTTGAAATTTGACACCGAGACTACCCCCTATTGTTTTTGTCAGTCCGTAAAAGATATTTAGCAGTAAATTGCTACCTAGGGCGACTGCTACCAAAATAAACAGAATATGGCACCAGGAAGACTGTATCTCATCCCCTTCAAGTGCTATGTAGATCTGATGTCAGTGTACTAATGTGTGACGTTTCAAATTTGAGCGCTAATTTTTGGTGTGTGTTCATTAAACATTTTTCAGCCAAGTCCAAGATGGTGACCAGCCAAGATGCTTGGCAAATTGGTTGATTTGACATGGAATGACCATTATCTCAATTGGAGAACATCTTTTCTCAAAACACATTTACTTTGCTTGTTCCAGTAACCGTCTATATCTGTTTCGGAAGTTCATTGGAACAGAGTGATTGCATTGTTTTACATATATGATTTGTAATGTTAATATAGATGAGTTTGTGTACTGCTGTGATTAGCTTTAGCTACTTTCTTAAATAATGTCCTTGTATAAATGAACATTGGTCATAACAATATCCGTATTCTCACTGGTGTGGAGGGAATTTGAAAAATGATTTATTAAGTTATTACTATTCATTATATACTCTTTTCATCTAACCCTCTGTGCAGTGACTTCAGCGCGCGTTGTTAATATCGGCACAGCATTATTGTGTGAATGCTTGGATTTATCTTGATCCTGCTGTTACAGATGCCAGCACCTTAGAATAACACTCACTCGCTGGTGATACATAGCTGCAATAACTGAAATAAGTGGAAATGTTATTGCATAGAGTCATGCACTTATCAATTGCATCCCTGGCCTGGTCTCGATTAGGGTTGGGACGTACAAATTGCTAATGTGACGTCCCGGGTACAGTTGTGTACTGTCCCAGCAGGGCAGGACACCATTTTTTGGAAGTCCCCATTACAGTCCCCCCCCCCCCCCCCCAACCCACATTTAGCCGGAACAAAGTTCACGGCGGCGCACAGTCCCTGCCCCCAACAGCCGGGACATTGTGTATGCCCTTAATGAAACAGTATGTTCGTTCTCATTCGTTATTATAGTCCCCCCGGTTTTTCTCCCCGGCTAGCAGGGGCACATTTTATACGTCCACGGTACTTTTTATGTGTACGATCCCCACATGGTCCCCGCCATGCCCCGTGTCTCCCAGGGCTGAGGATGCAATTGATAAGTGCATTATATGAAAAGAGTATATGACTTGTTTCACGTGAAAGCCTATCCGTATAATTTATCTCAGTTCCTAATCCCAAATGAGATTCTTTTGCTATAAAACTCAAAGGTAACACACATCTTGTATGATCATTATTTGAATCCTGGCATACCACCAACATTCACTTATTTGTGACTTGTCTCAAAACAAAACAAAACAAAATGTAAATACATTTTGCACATGTAATGTTGGTAGTAAGATCAGTAGAGAAATGATGTTACTTGTGTTAGGACAATACACATAATCTACATCAATTTGATCTGTTAGCCTATCAAAACCAAAAATGTACACCCTTCTGTACATCAACCCAAATGATATGTGGGCAGATGCTAGTGAGTCATAATCTAAGTAGTGCTGATAGGCTGTGTACTGTTGCTTGTAGCTGCCCAATTGTATAACCAACGAAAGTGTTCTGTTAATTAAATTGGCAGCGATAATAATTGGCTAAAAGTGCTTTGGGACTGCGCTTGCACTGTGTAAAGCGCTTTATAAGAATTGTCTATTATACTTATAATAATAATAATTATATTATTATAAGTGTATGGTCACAAATAAAACTGTTGTTGTCTAACATTAGACCCGCTCGAAATGAAGGTTTACTCCTACCAAATTGATTGTTATATGTATGTCTTTCCCTTTTGATAATACATCTTTGTTTAAAATAGGTTTACATTATACAGTCACCAACAAAGTAACTATACAGGTAATAAATGGGCTTTTAACTAAAAATATATATCCTTCCTAAAAATATTAAATTTTAAATTTTTTGAGAAATTTGTGTTCTTTAATGAGATACCACACGCTGCATGTAGGATTGGGTGATTATTGAGAAAGTGTCACTCCAAAATGTAAGGCGAAGTCCGATTTTCATTGTCACATTTTTCTTTTATACACGCGGACCCAGCTATGGGTACATAATCGATTACAGTTATGGAAATTTGAGATGCATGTGCAGGTTGAAAAATCGGCTGTATTGTTCCGATGGATCCATACGCTACACACACACTACCTGTCATACTGTCCCCCCGTGTTGAAAAGAAAAATGTGACATTATATATCGTAACTAAAAATATTAAATCATAAAGTTTTTGAGAAAGTTATGTTATTTAAAGAAATATTGCACGCGACATGTAGGAAATGTATACATGCGGACCCAGCTATGGGTACATTATCGATTACCGGGGAAATTAGGGATGCATGCGCAGGTTGGATAGCCGGCTGTATTGTTTTGATGGATCAATACGATACACGCACGCTACCAGTCATAACCCCCAACCCCCCCTGTTGACATTTTGACTTGACGTTTCATTTTGGATTATCACTCGTTCAATATTCAACCGATCCAAGCGCGTGCAATATCTCATATTAAAATAGATAAATGTCTCAACAACTTTATAATTTAATTTTTTTAAGTAGGATGTGGGCATTTCCACAGTAAACCAACACCGAATCCTGAAAAATGTTGATTTTTATAATTTTAACATCAGCATTCCTTTTCACTTGTGATAGAAAGATAGTTGGGTAAATTTCAACTCTCTATCTGAAACTGTTGTAATTGGTATACAGCAAGTCTATGGGAAATATAAAGGTCGCACATTGACATACATGGTTGCACAATTTCCAACCGTTATTTACCACTTTAAAGCTGATACTCAAAATATTACATTTACACTTTTTAACATTATTTATCACATGGATTTCTATTGAGTACTTCTTTTGAAACCATTTACAGCACTGACAGATAATTACCTGAACTATAACATGCATTTTAGTTTACCCCCAGTATGTCAATGTTCGACCGATATAATGTGACATTAAACTAACATACATAAATTTCAGTGGTGATAATTAATTTATACACTAGATTCTTCACTGCAAATCATTTCAATACTGACTGGTAACTATTAAACATTGTATACCAAGTGCATAATTGAAAAAATAGATAACGATCAAACATTGACATACATTTTGGACTGTTACATTCTATAAAGGATTTAATTGAAAAAGTTGACATACTTAATTCCTGAAAATATCGGAGTACCTAACTCTTTTGACATTGACTATGTGTAGGTAATTGGAACATTGTGCAATATTGGCATTAATACAAAAGGTGTTCTGCAAGTTCGGTTAATTTTTGCCTCCGTGTTCGACCGTTATTGCAAAAATTAAGAAAGGCTGTTAGTAGCTTTACAATTGAATTAACATCAATTCTTTCTGTGGTTTTGATGGGTGCTGACCATTTGTAGTATAATCATTTTTACTGGTTTTATCATTTAGTTTTCTTGAAAAAATGATGATTAATTATAGCATTTCTTTTGTCGTGTCAGGATAATGAGACTCAATTTTGGTCTTTTTGGCATGTAAATGGTCATAAAATAAAAACGAAACATGCTATAGGCTGAACATTTCAGAACCATATCCCCTTGTCTGTATTGCATGTAAAAGTTACAAGCAAGTGATACCAATAGTTTCCACAAAACAATCGTGAATTTCCCAAGATACCTGCGGTGCGATGTTGGTTTACTTTGGAATGAACCATATATATTGTTAGAGTTAAAAGCCCATTACCTGTATAGTATAGAGTGTATACAGAACTATAGCTCCTACATAAAAATATTAAATAATAAAGTTGTAAAGAAATTTCTCTTCTTTAAGTTGATACATTATTCATTGAGATCGGTTAATAATTAAGAATGCGACATTGAAAAGCATCAAACAAAGTGCAGTTTACATTTTAATACTTGGGATTTGAACACGCGGGACAGTGTGACAGGTATGTGTATGGGTTGCATTAATCAATTGATGCATCCCCAATCCCCATGTTACTATCGACCAGTGAGTTGTTGCTACAAGTTAATCAATAATCTGCCTGTTACTAGTCCTAGGCTGCGTGTAGATGAACGAAATGTTAAAATGAAAAACAGACTTTGTTTTGGTTTAGGGCACATAACTGAGTTAATATTCATTCAATCTTCACTTGTAATATCTCAAATTAAAGACAAGAAATTTCCTTACAACTTTATTTAGAGAATAAAACATAGTTCTTAGCTGTTTTGCTATAGACGATGGTCTTATAATGTATAGGCTGTACCATATTTGGAGTTGTGTATGGTCGCCACAGGCGGCCATACACGACGACACAAATATGGTACAGCCTATACATTATAAGACCATCGTCTATAGCAAAACAGCTAAGAACTATGTTTTATTCTCATTCTTATTTAGTTTATTGGTTATTTTGAACTTTTATCATAAAAAACCGCAGTTTGTTAGATTTATTTTAAACAAACAACAACAAATTTCCCCCTTTATAAAATCGGCGAATCCAGCCAGCTGTTTTCCAACATCCTGCTTCAAATTAATCGCGTTCTTTAGCACACTCGCACCTGTCATCGCTGCGTTATACCCACAACGCACACGGCGGCGACTTTGTGTAGGGCACGCTAACGCGATGACGCGTTGATCATACGCGCTGAAGGTATTATTTTTCGAATGAATTAAACCCCGCCCCAAACCGTGCACCATTGTCTCATAATGCATGGGCGTGTCGGCTGAAAATCAGCCAAAAACCAATCAAATTGCCTGCTGACATCTCAAACCACACCCACTATATAAGAATGTCTGATATTTTTACGTAGGAGTTATAGTTTTGGAGTTGAGAGCATATTTATTACCTGGTCAGTTACTTATTTTGAGGACTGTATTGTGTTGAGATATGCAGATAGGATGTGAAATGAAACATTCACACATGAAATATAATTTTCCTTCATTATTATGTGTCTAGCACCATTGAACAAGTTCAAAATTGAAATGGGTCTTTAAAAAGCAAAGTTCTTTATGTTCCAATACACATGGGTCAGTTTAAATTCAAAGAAGTTTGAAACAAAATTGAGAAATCAGTTGATAGTCAGTCATATTGCATATGGGTCTATATGGAATAAAATGTTACAGTGGCAGAAAATGTGAAAGACAAGTTTATGGGCCTGCATAAAGAATTTTGGAAAACAAGGCTGCAAAAATGCCAATATTCACAATCTTTAGCACATTGTTTGTGGAGATTATAAACTTTCATCTGAACATCTGTATGTGGACTTTCTGTCCTTTCCAAAGCAAGCGAACCCAGTTTACAGATGAACATTAAAAGGGCATGTGTTATTTAACAGTGTTATAGGCAATTTGCCTAGTCTGGGCAATGGGCTTTGATTTTGGACCTAGTCCAATTAGCGCCAAAGTAACCGAATCTGGCCAATGGAGAAACAGCGGTTCTTCATAGATGCTAGTTAAGTCCACCTAAATTCAATGATATTGTTAAGTATTGGTTTTATCAATATATACATGCAGCAACTAAAATGCTTACATAGTAAATTGTATTTTGAATAACATTCATGAATTTCAGTCATGTTATGTATCAATTTGAAAATGTGTAATGTTTTATTCTATTCATGTTCTTGAATATAACCTCACATGCAGGTAAATTAATTTGCCACTTGTTATTACTGAGTAAATGTTTTGCTATGTGTTTTTATATGAATGTATGTACATGATTTTTATTGAAATAATAAAAACTGGGAGTCAAATTCTGTTTTATTGACGTTTATTTTCAAAAGTGGTATTGGCTTTGTTTATAGTTGATTAACTGTTTGATTTCAAATCAATTCAACACATTTGAAAATTACTCTTGAATTTATAAAACAGTCAACTTGATTTAACTGTTGTTCCGCAGATGCACCATTTCAACAGAAATGTTAGGTTGTAATGGTGTATGTCATTCATTGTAATATCTGGGGAAAATTTTCCAATCTGAAAAATAAAATTGCACACTGTAAATTGGAGCAAAGTGTGCTATAATTTCTATTTAGAGTAACAGGCCAAGGGTAAAAACTGATTGTAGGGCCATGCCCCCCCCCCCCCCTCAAAACACTGCATTGTATACATTTGCCATGTTCCTGGTGAGGTATAATTGTGAGTGAAGGGGCTATGGTAGAGAACACCAGGCCAATTTATATATTTCCATTTGGTATCCTGCCATTTTTCATCTAACTACAGCGGCATTGGCACATTTTTCAGTAATCACTGCTCATTAATTGCATTTAAGTCGCTGACGCCTGTAAACACAATCAAAAGATGGACTGCATCACACAAATGCTGTGCCGAACACACTCTGCTGACATTACTGCAGAGAGTTAGACAAATAAAGTGTAGTGGATTTACTAGTCGTTGCAAAATTTTGGGTGGGGGAGGGGGTTAAAGGGGAGTGGGTGTCATGGTTATTACTTTATAGAGGAAGGCTAAAAAGGTTTTAAAAAAGGGGAGGTAAGAGGGGTGCTGAGAACACTTAAAAATGTTCTCAGCACCCCCTCCAACCTCCCCTTTTTGTAACAACACCGTGACACACACCTGGTTCTGGGGCTGGAGGGTGTCATGGTTATTACTTTATAGAGGAAGGCAAAAAGTAAGTGTTCTCAGCACCCCACCCCTTCCAACCTCCCCTTTTGTAACCAACACATTTACTCTTTACCCATGAAATCGCCCACAGGAGTTCCCAAGCAATGTGGGTTGAGAGGGTTAACACACTTGATGCCCTCTCCCCTCCCCTGAATACATTGATATAAGGCAGACCCCACCACTCCTCACCCCCATGCACCTCCACCCCACCCTCAAATCCAGGTAAAAAAGGTGATAAAAGAAGGAACTTTTTTTGAGGACCCCAATCCAAATGCCTATCCAACCCCACCCACAATTGGTGCCCCCCCCCCTCACATAATACATTGATATAATATATGCAGACGTGTGCCCATGTAGGGAGGAGGGGGTGCCTAAGCCTCCTCTCTCATCCCCACCCGAACCTCATCACACACCCCCCCCCAACCCCCCTCCACTGAATACATTGATATCATGTCCGGGTATCATGTATGCAGACATGTGCCCGTGGGGTGGGTGGGGCCAGGGAGGCTTTGGATGCCTACCCTCCCCCACCCCACCTGGGGCTATGCCCTTGTAAGCCCCCCCCCCCCCCCCCCTCCCCCTCGGGTAAATGTCATCCTGGCCACGCCACTGATATGGGTCAACCTATGTGGACTCCTACACCATTTGAATGAATATGATGAAAAGGGATGGATGTGGGCAGGGGTCTGAGGGGCTCAAACCTTTCGCCTATTTAGGGGTGACATACAGAGGGAAGGGGTTCTACCCACCCACACCCCTCCCCTTCACAGGTTACATCACCTAGCCATTGGGCAAATGTTTAGAGCAGTGTCGTAACCTGGGAGGGGGAGCCCCAGATTTAGCCCATTTATAGCAAAAAGGGGATATCTGCCCGATTCCCGTCTTCAGGCATCCACTCGTGATTTTCAACATCAATTGACCCTTAAATTACTTTCCATGATTGTAAACAACCTCTTACACATTTTCCCCTCCATTGTGGGCCGCGACAGTTGCAAATTGAAAAAATGAAGGCTAAGGTATACGTAACTGTTGTGAACTAACGTTTAAGCAATTGTCACGGCCCACAAATTGAAAATCAAAAAAAAGTGTGAATTTCTTCGTTATATTTACACTGTGCTAATGTTTAGGGGGAGCAATGGCGTAACAAGGGCGGGGTGGGGGTGGGGGTGCTAGTGCCCCCTTTTCAACCCCCCCCCCCCCCCCCCCCGCTTCCCTAATGAAGTTAGAGTTTATCATACACGTTTCTATGGAGAAGCCCCAAATTTAGCCCATATAGCCCCAAAAGGGGCCTCTATGATTGCCGTCCTTGAGACATTTTCAACATCAATTGACTCTCAAATTACTTTCATGATTGTTAAAAATCTCCTAATCTTCCCCTCCAATGTGGGCCGTGACAGATGCATATAGAAAAAAATGAAGGCTAAGGTATACGTAACTGTTGTGAACTAGCGTTTAAGCAATCGTCACGGCCCACAAATTGAAAATCAAAGAAAAGTGTGAATTTCTTCGTTATATTTACACTGCTAATGTTTAGGGGGAGCAATGGCGTAACAAGGGTGGGGGTGGGGGTTAAAAATATCTTCCCCTCCAATGTGGGCCGTGACAGATGCATATAGAAAAAAATGAAGGCTAAGGTATACGTAACTCTTGTGAACTAGCGTTTAAGCAATCGTCACGGCCCACAAATTGAAAATCAAAGAAAAGTGTGAATTTCTTCGTTATATTTACACTGTGCTAATGTTTAGGGGGAGCAATGGCGTAACAAGGGCGGGGGTGGGGTTGGGGGTGCTAGTGCCCCCTTTTCAAACCCTCCCCCTCCCCCCCGCTTCCCTCGAATGAAGTTAGAGTTTATACACGTTAAAATCTCCTAATCTTCCCCTCCAATGTGGGCCGTGACAGATGCATATAGAAAAAATGAAGGCTAAGGTATACGTAACTGTTGTGAACTAGCGTTTAAGCAATCGTCACGGCCCACAAATTGAAAATCAAAGAAAAGCCTGTGAATTTCTTCGTTATATTTACACTGTGCTAATGTTTAGGGGGAGCAATGGCGTAACAAGGGCGGGTGGGGTGGGGTGCTAGTGCCCCCCTTTCAAACCCTCCTCCTCCCCCGCTTCCCTCTAACATGTCTAATGAAGTTATAGGCCTACACGTTTCTATGGAGAAGCCCCAAATTTAGCCCATATAGGCTAGCCCCAAAAAGGGCCTCTATGATTGCCGTCTCTTGAGACATTTTCAACATCAATTGACTCTCAAATTACTTTCATGATTGTTAAAAATCTCCTAATCTTCCCCTCCAATGTGGGCCGTGACAGATGCATATAGAAAAAATGAAGGCTAAGGTATACGTAACTGTTGTGAACTAGCGTTTATAGCGTTTAAGCAATCGTCACGGCCCACAAATTGAAAATCAAAGAAAAGTGTGAATTTCTCCGTTATATTTTCATAAATGTGCAAATAAATGACTAATTTTACACAGATTAGGTGTCTGGGGCAATGTAACAATATAATTCTATTTAAAATTTCGTCCTATTTTAGGTATTATAAAGAAATTCTGTAGGAAAATCAACATGAAAATTAAAATGTCGCATATAATTTTCCCGAATTGCAGGCAATTTATTCATATGATTTTTAAATCAGTTTTCATCAATAAATGTTGTCGTTTCAATGTCGAGTACGACCATTTTATGTCAAGTCCGACACGTACCATTATCAAAACACCGATTAATGAACATAAAAGACATGTTTTAGATAAAAACATTCGATGAAATAATCGGTATCAAACCAGTACATTTCAATAACCAAAAAGTTTGGAACTAAAGTTTATGACAAATAAAGCCACCCCCTCAACTGGTATTGTCATCGTTGTGATTTAAATATCCTCGCGTATTATTTTTAGACACAGCATAACTGTTGCGTCAAACATATCATATCTAAGAACTGTGTATTCTAGTGACGAGAATCGATATTAAGGGACAATCTGAAACTTCAAAAACTATCATCACTTCAATAAAACACGTTCAATAAAACTGCAAGATCGACGATTCTGAGTTTGTCATAATCCATACTGATTTTGTAGAAAAGTAAGTGTTGTAACACAATTATCTTGTTATTATCATAATATGTAGCCTAACGAAAAATGGTTGCGATGTATTAAACACATGAATAAATAATCATGATCATATTGTGTAGTAGCATCTGAGACTACATTGTTATAGTCTCAGAGAGTAGCATCACACACTGTCAATTCAATCATGACTGTTCGTTACACTCACAACATCATGGATAGCAGTTCAATGTTATTGTTTATAACAAAAATTAAATACTGGGATTATGTTCATAAATTGCATCATTATTGACTGTTGATGTTCGTCACATCAGTATTGTTTATACAAAAAACTAAAAAACTGTTAGGCCCCGTACGTGACCTACGTGTACATTTAATGTTCAGCCCTTCATTCCATTGCATCAGGGAGTTCAGTTTGTAACCCTGCCCTGTTGTAAACAAGTTGGATGCGTCCCTCAATTATGATAACAACTAAGAATGGTTTATTTTTACAATTGTATTGCATGTGTGAACTTAATAAGAAAAGATAAGCCCTTTATGTACAATAAAATGCTGAATCCAAAATTGCTGATCTTACAAGATCAGCATTTTAATGTCCGGCAGTGTCTCCAGCGCCAGCAGCACACATGATATAATTAAAATAACCTGAACCATATTTACATAGGCTAGAGGGTGTTTTAAGTCAATGTTCAACAAATAGCGATGGTACCGTTTTAATCAAGTTTTGCTGTGTTGTTGTGAGTAGAAACAACAGTAGCGTAGCCAGGTTTTTCATATGGGGGGGGGGGGGGGGGGGGGGGGGGGGGTGGAAAGTGAACCGACGAGGACTAATACCCAGGCCTCAAATTTCGTCATTTTAGGGGCACGGCCACTTTGGCCTTAAGCATATACCATTTCGAAGGGCACCGAGGCCATGTTCTGGGGCACCAAGGCCAAACCAAGGGCACACACGGCCTCTGTTAAAAATAGGGCACGGCCATTATGGCCGTGAATTTTTTACTGATCCGAGGGCATTCGCGGCCAGATGCGAGGGCATCGCGGCAATGGCCGCGATGGCCGCGATGTAATTTGAGCCCTGCTAATACCAGAAAGTACACGTAAATAAATTCCCGCCCAGTCACAATTTTGAGAGGGGAGTTAGGAACATGTTCTTTACCAAAACCGTGTGCAAAAAACATGTATGCAAAAAACAGACAGTGCCAATCTCAACCGACAAGACTCAAATATTGAGGGGGGGGGGGTCACCCCTGCCCCCTCTGAGTACGCCATTGAGAAATAAAAATAATTTGGTAATGTTTATGTTCATCTCATCTTAAGTAAAAATGTATAAAAGAAATCTTCAACACTATAGTGTGACCCTTTAAATCATAGTGCCGAATTGTTATGTATTGACTTTTGCTAATGGGTTGGGGGGGGGGGGGGGGGGGTGAGAGGAAAGGGATAAGGGGGTAAATGAAGGTCTTAAAAGTGGAGGCTCCCTCTATTTATGCGATCTCAGCTAATTATTGCGGTGCGTGCGCTGGTGTATGTCATATACTATGAAAGCCGGATTCCCCAATATTTTATAATGATATGGAAACAATTCATTTATTCAAACACTTTCAAACTCATCAACAGGTCCTCAAGGAAATCATTTTTGGAATTTTGTGAGTGCTGTAATTATTGAAATATGACTCAAATGTGTATTTAAAAGTTTATATTTTTGGAAAGGAAATACAACAGAAATCTATATTTGGTATCAATTTTGACCAAAATTGTGCAAAAAATAGTGCAAATCACAAACAAAATCAACTTTTTTGACCCACATTTTTTGAACAAAGCGTACCAAAAATAATTTTGAGTAAAAAACAGAATAATTGCTTGACTATGATGTAAAGAACATTAACTTAAAAGGCACATTAAAGGTAGATGACCCGATCACATTTTCGTACACAGATTTATTTCAAA